>QZWR01000102.1:0-40732 GCA_004114325.1 Zoophagus insidians
ACCTCTGGGAAGGTCTCCTAGCCTCTTTAAGGGAGGTGGGATATTATTAATTAAAAAATTAGAGAAAATTAATTTTGGCGCCCTATACTCCAAAAGATCCCAATGGTTATTAGGGATAATACATTCTTGCAAGATTTTAGCTAGTTGAAGAGAGAAACACCTATTAACCGCAGAGTGTTGATGAAGTTGAATAGCTTCGAGAATTTCAAGTTGGGGAAAACGAATTGAAAAATTAAAAGACAGTTCTTTTCCTTGCTCAATCTATACGCAACACAACTCCATTCGCTGTAACATCACCATCCATCCTTTTCCCTACAGCTACAGAAACCCTGCTGCTAACGGAGAAGCTTGATGGAGGCGAGCAGGACCTCACCATGGATTTGTATATGTCTGGTCTTAATCTCTTTAATTTTCGAACAAGCTGCCTTGAACGGAGCAGCAGTAACCTTTCAAAAATATTTATTGGTTAAACTCAAGTTTTCCAAAAATCTTGCTACTTTTATTAACCGGGCCTGGTTATGCTGTTGTTATCTTTGCTCCTTTGGGCTAGGATACCTTGCTGATACCAGTTTGGGAAGTATCAAGACTGCCGTTTGTTCCTCTCTTCTGTACTTGTCGGGATTTCTAGTGCTGGCAGCTAGCTCCTTGCCTGAAGCCGAGGATTACTCTCTTCTAGGGTTTATTATAGCAACATTTATTTGTTTTCCTGCAGGTGTGGGTGGATATGCCACCTGCTTGTCCACTTTATTGGGAGAACAATCCGAGATTCATCGTCGAAATCAAGATAGCCTAGAAGAAAACGCTTCGTCCGGTGAATCAAACTTGATGTTAGAATCTACTTATCGATATTACTACATGGCTCTGAATATCGGATGCCTTTTAGGCTCCTGGCTTTGTCCATACATTTCAATTACTTATTCCTTCACCATGTGTTATCTGGTCAGCTTGATGTTTTTCTTGGCTAGCACGTTTACCCTGTATATCGCCTTGTGCTGTTTTCATCGATCTCATAAAGAAAAGGCTGAATCTTCTATCTTGGCCAAAGTGGTCAAGTGCATCATTTACGCCAAGCAACAACAGCGGCAAGAGATAAAGCCACAGGTTGGTGGGGAAGAAAAAGAATGGTTGGATTATGCCAAAATCTCATCAACAGATAAACCCTGGAATGATGAATTTGTCGATAATTTAAAGAAAACATGGAAAGGATTTCGAATGTTTTGGTTCTTTCCGTTTTATTTTGCGCTCTTGTTGAACATGTCAGATAATTTCATCAACCAAGCAGTCAACATGAAACACCCGAAATGGCTGGATGAGGCGCAGTTATACGGGCTGGAATCGCTGACCATTGTTATCTGCATTCCTTTGTTTGATTGCTTGATCTTTCCCTTTCTTAGGAGTCATCAAGCGGTGGATTATCATGGGACTGGCCCAATTTCGTATAATCGAAGAATTCTTACCGGGTCAGTGTTGATCATTTCGGCCTTTATTTACGTTACTTTTCTTCAATGGAAGTTGTACAACAGTCCTCCTTATTATGACTTCACCCATTTAAAAAAATTGTCACCAGATGAAGCTTCGGTAAAGCTAAGGAACGATGTTCAATTGTGGTGGCAAATCCCTCCCTACATTCTAATTGGCATGTCCGAGGTATTTGTCACTATTACCGGCTATGAAATTGCTTATCGTGAAACCTCCGTTGCTGAAATGAAGAACATGATGATGGGGTTTTTTTTGCTTACCCCCAGTGGAGGCACCATTTTGGGCTTGATAGTGAGCATTTGGTCTCATGATCCGAATTTTGTCTGGGTGTTTGGCGTACAAGCAACGTTGTTTGGCTTGGTAATGATTACGTTTTGGTACTTTTACGGAAGAAATAGAGAAGTATTGAAACCTTATTACCATCCTTAACTAATACATAATAATAACCCCCCGCCAACTGCTACTAACTATACACACAATGAGGCTGCTTAACTTTTAATCAGCCGTTGCAAAAAGGCAAATCTTGAAAACGAAGAGCTCACCGGCTTTTGCTGTGAGCTTCGAGCAGACCTCTTCGAACTAATCGAAACTGGTGAAACTGGTCTGCCGTTTAAACTATCCTTCTTCATACTGTCTACAAAGGTGGAGGAGCTGCCATTGATGGTAGAATTTCTGGAAGAGTTCTGATCTTCAGATAGCATACGCGAAGCTTTACGCGGAGGAGGAACCGGTACCGCAAGAGTGTTGGCGGGAGAATGTGGAGTCATACGAGGGGTAGGATTAGTCTGTATAGAAAAGGCTGAAAGGGCTGAAAAAACGCTAAAACCACTCCCATAAGAAGCAATCGAAAGCCTGTCACTATCATCATAAAACGTCTTGTTGGAAAATCCAGTCATCTCATCGCGACGGCGAAATTCAAATGTTCTCAGCAAGATTGATTCTAAATTTTTGATGGGATATTTCTATTATTATTGCGGGGTGAGAGCTTAGTAATCACATACTCCTTACCTGTAGTAATAGCAGATTTTCATCAAAAGGTTCAGAAATGATCAAGTCTCGTATTGATCTAGCAATGAAAAAATTAGCTCCAAAGTTGTTGACCAGACACCTACATAACCATGGAGCAACAAAAGTCCAATAAGAAGCGAAACTTTTCGTAGTTTCTATTCTTGTGAACAATGTCTCCGGCAATACCAAAAGGGGGATCGCTCAACATCGAGTCCCAAAGACGAATAACACTTGGCAAGGGCCAATCCTGACAACAAAGCACAGTCAACCAACGGAAAGCATAAAAAGGAGGTCTTAACCCCTTATTTTCCTGAATAATAACAAATAAACAAAGGTGGAAAGGAAAGATAGTACCAGATTACTCCATAGAGCATAATCACGCCTATGCAATAAAGATTCAAACCGTTTCAACAAAGCCCCTATTCCTCCGCTAATTTCTCCATCCATGGATTTGATAAAATGATCCCTGGCAGAGACCATTAATATAGAAAAGCAAAAATAAGTATCGGATTCCGCATTAGCTACGTATACCTGTATTAAGAAAGAGATAATAAGGTAACAAAATACCTTTAGCGACTGGATCGGGATCAGTCGCAAAAACCCAATATAAGGGGGCAAGAATTTCATTCATGCCTTGAACATATCCTACGCATGGGTTCAATTTGGAGTAAATGAACAAAATGCGTTCCAAAACTTCAGAATGATAATCTAGTCGGTTTTTCTTTACGCTTTCTGGGTTGAAATTTTCATGAAAACGCATCACTCTTTCCAGCAGCTTGCGACGCATGCGACGTTGATTAGCAATGGTAATTGATGAAGAAGGCAGCGTAAAGGTGAGGTTTAATGAACTAATACGACGAGGAGCAGCTGCAGAACTGCTAGAACTTTCTTTGGTGCGTGGCCTTGAATGGATGGCTTTGGTGTGTTGATTGGGCGATTTCGAAGGATTTCGAGTGGTGGCATATTTAGTGGAGAGGCCATTGGTGATTTCAGAATCGGAAAATATCGTATTGTTGTTGGCATCTTTTTCACGTTCTTCATTTTCTTTACCATCTTGACGTGGTACTTCTTCAACTTCTTCATCCGAAGGAACGGCTTGTTCACGAGTTCGTAATTGAGTGCAAGAAGATGAACGGGCAGGAGGATAGACAATGCGCTCCAAAGAGGAAGTTCTACTAAGAGTTTTGCTTTCACCAGTAATTTTGTTTAAAGCCTCATGCAATCCTACGGCACTTGAGCGCTTACTGTTATAGTCAGCATCGGATTCTTCATCAGAAATCATAAAGTAGGCTTTCCGCGAAGTGTAAATAGCACCAGAATCCGATTCTTCTTCAGCAACAGCTGCAGCACTACCATCCGGGGCAAAGATTTCATTGGCTTTTATCAAACTGCTTCGACGCGGAATTGGTTTTATGAGAGGAGCGCTATTGTTGCTCAATTGATAGTGGGGATTAAGGAGGGTTAGGTCTTCAGCAGAGGATTGCAGGGAACTACTTCGAGTGCCAGCCACCGTACGACGAGTTGGATTAACCAATTGAGGAAATATAGGGTCATTGGGGACGTAAGCACGCGTGGCGTTGGTGGGTCGAATGATAGGATGAAAGTCTTTGGTAACAGGCTGAGTAAGCGCACAATGTTCGGATGGTTCGACCAACTGTTGAAAAAAGCCAAAGTCCGCATAAGTTCGCTTGATGTCTTTCTTGATTTGCTCCAACATTGCACTGTCCCTGTGATAAGTAACATAGGCGGTATTGGCCTCAGCATAAAGAGGCTACAAGATGGGGGTGAGAAGGTTAATAGGAGGGGTTATAAAGCAAAAGATTACGCTATCCACGTCCTGGGTCAGCTCTCCTTCTTCTGGGATTTTCACATCCATTATAAAATCACGGATAAAACTCTAAAGGGAATAAGTAAAGGGGGGAAGAGAGGGGCGAAATTACAAGGTATTTTTTGCGCTTCTCCGTCAAGGTACTTTCCCACTGGGATTTGTCCAAGGGTAAAAGCTGCAAAAGCACTTTCCAGCACATCGGTCGTAAGCCCGGCTTTTCGGGAATGCCCAGATAGCAGAGACGACGTAACTCGTAAATGTCGACCATCTTGTCTCTTGGATTAAACCACTGAGACTGAAGAATCGCTTCCATACGAGCCAAACTTTTGAAAGAAAATGTTAGGAAGGGAGCTGGGGGAAAACTTACCGAACATCCGGTCGGTCCATTGACTAAGCAAGAAGGAGGAGATGAGAGAGAGAGAGAAGAGCCCAGAACAAGCGTTCGGGTCAGCAATATAATAAAAAGTCAAGAGATATAACAAGATTTGTCAGGAGTGAGTGGGAGAGAGTGGAGTGGCGGGTGATGTGGTGGAAACTTGGAACAGAAAATTGATTTGTCCTATTCGCGGCCAAAGTTCCTCCACATCATTAAAATAGTGACAAATTGCATAAGGGAAATTAAACTCGGCGCTTCTATTTCGCGGGAGGATATAAAATGGTTGTGCAGTTTTGTAATACTCCTGACTGTGAATTGTCACCATCATTGACCAGTACGAGGGATACATGGTTGTCTCGGTCAGCATCGCTAAATCCAAGTCCGATTTTCGTCCATTTCTTGGAAAGTACTTGCGGTTCTCCCTCTTCGTCTAACCAGCTCTCCATGTACTTTCCTAGGCAGCCCTTGACAGAAAGAACATACTCTACTTCGAAATGAGTGACCACTTCAGATCCTCCACCTTTCAACACCTCATCCGATTTTGAATGAGTTGGATCGTTTTTCCTCATGAAGTGGTCATGGGAATCATTCTCGGCAAGTCTTAAGGCTTCCGCGTTCCATTTTGCATCCAGAGCTAACGGAGGGACCCCTTCTTCGGCTCTTTCCTGATTGAGAAGACAAACGAAACGATGCTGATGTTGGATGGAATTCAAATCCCACTCTCGAATTTCAAAGGAGTGAGTTAGGGGAATAAAACTGATCAGTCCAATTATAGTCTTGAAAAATAACATGATTTTTTAAGGGGGGAAAAGATGTGATCTATCGTGGTGGGTTGTTGTTGTTGTTGTTGTTGGCAGCGAGATGAGGAAAGTAAATTTTTTGATTGATTTGAAAGAAAACCGAGGTTTTTCCCCTCATATTAATTCCCATACCAACTTGCAATGCTATTATCATCAATCCCAACATTTCGAGACAATTAACTGCTAAAAATAAGAGGAAATTCAACAGGAAGCAGAAAGCGAGGGAGAAGTGGTCAAAATTTTTCTATTTTTAATAGTTGCTCAAGGGCATTCAGAAGTAATCAAGGTAAGAAGTTCACCTTGATATATTCGCAAGTGGGAAAAATGTAGTAGCGTGCGTATTTGCAACAATTAAAGGTTCTTACCAGTACATCCAAGGACAGTGTCAAAATCTAAGAGTTCCTTGGAAAATGACACTTTGGGACCACAACGGCGAAAAAGACATTGGTTTTCTCCCACACAATGGAACTATTATCCAAAAGCAATCAGAATTTCAAAGTGGGTGGGGCTGTCTTTGAAATATTCTCATGGAGAATTAGGTTAATGTTGTCAGCCTTGGCAAAGGAGACAAATTAATTTTAATTAATTCTTAAATTGGAAATTATAATGACTAATTAATATTTAGGTCTTGTGACTTGCTTCGTTTTGGACAACGATTTACTTCATGTCGGGTTACACGGGATTAATCATAAGGTGGCCTTTGCAATATCAACGCTTCTTTGGGACGAATATTAATTCACATGATATTCAATAATTTACAATGAGTATAATTTTCGATTGAGAAATTTTACTAGTTTCAGATTGTCCTATTCATCCAACTACAGAAAAAAAGAACGATGGGAGCATAATGCAAGTATGGCCCCATCTGTTAGTTTTCGAAGGAACAATTGGTATTCACGTGAGAAATCAGATTAAATAACCTCCGTAAGGGAAAACCCTTTACTAGATCATCCCAAAGACACAAGGTCAAAAAACCCCTTTAACGATTAAAACTCGCTTTTTTGTTATTTACGAAAACACACACACACACATTATGAAATTTGTGCAAATTCTTGTTGCTTCCATTGCTTTGATCTCTGCTTCTGTCATTGCTGCTCCCACTGATGACGAATATTCCAATGTAAATTATGAAAGCTGTGGTGATAATAGCTTGATCCAAGTATTCAAGCTGGGTATGAAAGGATTCCCACCCAAAAACAACGTCAAGTTCCTTCCACTTTTGGTATCTGGGCTCAGCAAAGTTCCCATTACTGCTGGAGCCAAGATTAAAACCGAGGCCAAGATCGGCGACTTGACCATCAACGAAGACATCGATATTTGTGAAGAATTGAAAAAATCCAGTCAAGATGTAAATTGCCCTATTGGAGCCGGTGTCCCCTTTGTAATGCATCTAAATGCTGCTTTGGAAACCGGAAATTTCAAAATCCCTCCATTTGTCACGATTAAATTGACCGCCAAGGGATTCGCTGCAGGTGGATCAAGCAGTCTGTTCTGTTTGGCTACTTCATTCAAGTTTTCTCCCTCTTAAAACTGATTATATTCTTGCCCTGATAAATTGAAAATAAAATTTTAAAATTTCCAAAAACATCCTTTTCTTTCCAGTCATTGTTTGACTCACCTACACTCTGTAAATGTTTCAAGAATCATCTTCCAGGAACAAAGAGAAATAATTGTTTTTTCAATAACAATGAAAAACTGATAATTAAAATTCAAATATTATTAAATAAATATTATCAAAGGAAAAAAGACAAAAATGCTAATAGTGGGTTGTCAAGAATTCGTTATTTTATTTTCTTTTACTGTAATACAATCCTCCGCCTTACACACGGAACTTCATCTTGGTGGCCACACAGAACAAGGGAGTATTATCAGCATTATATGCCTGGGATTTCAGGTTGATGGTGACACCAGGGGGAACAGAGATACCAGGAGGCATATCAGTAACCATGGACAAGTCCAAGTCCTTATTAGCCTTAAGTGGGCATTCAACACCTCCCTTCTTAATTTCAGCACAGAGATCATATTTCATTCTAGCTACTTCAAGAACACCAAGGTTGGCAGTGGCAATCATGTAAGCACCAGGGAGAATATCCTTCGTACAGCTTCCAAGGGTATGAATGTCGATCTGCTTATCAGTGATCCTGGGTGGAAAGTGCTTCATCTGTACTTTCTTGATGGTAATCAGCTCATTGGCAGCACAAGCTTCATAAGGGACGTCAGAGTAGTCATCGTCATGGTCAGCAGGAGCAGCCTGGACCAAAGCGGTAGCCAGAACAAGAGAAGTAACGGCAAAGTATAAGAATTTCATAATTTCTTGGTAGTGGTGGTTTATTCGTTAAAAGAAAATAAAAGAAGGCGTTAAGATTTGTTTCTTTTTGGCAAAGAACTTTGTGTGTGTGGGGGAAAAAGTAATGTGTTTGAATTGAGCAAGGAACATTCCTGGAATATATCACTCTCTTCCACGTGACAAAACAATTCGAATTCTGTAACAGGTTTTTATGAATGGTCAATTTATGCTAATTGACTCTATTGGGAGTATTTTTCAAAGTGGGTGGCAATAACAGAGTAAAAGCAGTAGAAACCACCATCACCACCACCACCTCTCCTAAAACCTTCAAGGACACCAGGAAGGGAGAAGGGTGGAGGTGGTAGAAAGGAAAAGAAAGCAGTCCCATGTTTTTAACGGGAGTTTAGCAATATAATTCCGAAAGTGTCTGGTCATCATTAGGAATGAACTTGTTTTTTTTCTCTTTCTTAACCTCTCGTTCTTTTCCCCACCCTCAAAGCTGTTACATATTGAAGTACTACTGGTTATGGCTGTTGATAATTCACCCCCATCACCTCCTTCTTCTACCATCATCGCTACTACTACCGCTACTACTACTGCTACTACTACCACCAATACTAACCATTTCGTCTCTACTACACCTCCTCCCGCCCTTCCAAGGTTTCAATCAATGTCTCAAAACACTGCTAATGCCAAAAGTCCTGACGCTTCTTCCGTCTTTCTGCTGACCATGGAAAGTGTACTCCATGATCAGCTCTTATTCCCTCTCCTCTTGATAGCTGCGTTATCAGCCATCATCCTGCTACTAGCGGGGCTTTGTTGTTTGATTCAAACCCGGCGGCGGAAATACCCCAATCGTCACAGTGCCTCGTTTAATAATCCCCAATCCTCTGAAGATTTGATAGGAGATGCTTTATACAAGACGGATCCTTCCATGGATCAAGCTCCCTCTCCCTTATTCTCTGCTTTGCCTGCTCGTCCTGAACCGGCGTGGAAGTATACGTCGGTTAGTGAAAGAGGCGTCATTTTACAAGGTTCGAAAAACCCTTCTCCCAGCAACGATTCCTAATCCCCTTTCCTTCGCCCTTATTATTTCGCACAAACTCTTGCACAAACCCTCATTTCATATCTGTTCAATTGTAGTAACAATCTAAAATATTCATGACGCGATTTGTTACTTGATGTGTAATTCTGCAGCATATATTCATAGAAAATTTGCTTGGAGAAGGTTTTTTGTTAGTTGTAAAATGGCCCCTTGATGCTTCTTATAAAGGAACAGTTGGTGTGGTATGCTTCAAAGTGTGTGTTTATGGAGAGAGAGAGAGAGAGAGAGAGAGAAGGGAAACTGTTTTGCTTTATTTGCGAAGGAGATGCGGCTTCCTTTTTCCAATTAAAAATTTTCGATATCTTTTAATCCTGCAGTTTTTTGTTGTAATAATATTTTAAATAATAATTTTAATTGCATCATCTCTTCTCCTGTTGTGTGTTGTTTCGACATAGTGAAAATATGTTGCTTTATAACGTTAACGATGGCTATTTGGATGGAATTGTAAGGGGTTATCGAGGAAGTCTGCTAAGCAGCACCCACTACCTGAATCTGACTCAATGCGATACATTGGATGACTTGCGACTTCAGCTAAATGCCACCGATTATCAATCCCTTTTACAGAATGAACCCTCGCCGCTTTCCACCAGCACCATAGCAGAACGGTGTCATGAAAAACTGGTCGAGGAATTCCGCTATCTTAGTCAAATGTCTTCAGGAAAACTCTCACTTTTCCTCAACTACGTTACCTACGGCTATATGATCGATAACGTGGTTTTGTTAATAACTGGAACGCTGCATGAACGGGATACCCAGGAATTGTTGGAAAGATGTCATCCTTTGGGTGTTTTTGAAAGCATGCCGGCCCTCTGTGTTGCCACCAATGTCGTGGAACTTTACAACATGGTCCTGGTGGATACCCCCCTGGCTCCTTATTTCAAGAATTGCTTGCATGCCCATGATTTGGATGAAATGAACATCGAGATTATTAGGAATACCCTTTATAAGGCTTATTTGGAGGATTTCTATCGGTTTTGTCAGGAAGAATTGGATGAAATAACCGCAGAAATCATGTCCGAGTTATTAGAGGTATTTTTTTCCTCCCTCCCCTCCCCGGTTGTAATAAATGAGTGGTGAAAGTTTGAGGCTGATCGTCGTGCCATCAACATTACCATCAATTCCTTTGGAACTGAACTTACCAAGGATGACCGTGCTAGGTTGTTCCCTTGTCTAGGAAGACTTTATCCTGAAGGCCATATGCGCCTGGCCAGGGCAGATGATGTGGAACAAGTAAAAGCTGTCTGTGATGTTCATTTGGTAAGTCTTGTAACTTTACAGAGAATTGATGGAGAGAGAGAGGAATAGGATTATCGTGGTTTTTTCGAAAGTATTAATCCGGCCAGTGCAGCTCCTGGAAGTCATGAGCGAACCTTGGAGGATAAGTTTTTTGAGCGTGAAGTGCATCTTAGCAAAATGACCTTCCAACAGCAATTCCATTACGCAGTTTTTTATGCCTTTGTCAAGTTGCGCGAACAGGAAGTCCGAAACATTGTGTGGATAGCCGAGTGCATTGCTCAACAACAAAAGGATCGAATCAATGGTTATATACCTATTTTCTAATAAACAACGGCCTTTTATTCCTCTCCCTTCAAGGAAGGTTCAAATGGCATGACATAAGTTATGGGAAATTGCCCTACTTGTCCATCCAACATTCCTACCAACGCCAATTAGTTCGTTCCTATGTCTAGTTGGTGAAGGTGGTTACCTTCCCACCATCCTTCGCTGCATTCCTTGCTGGTGATCAAAATTACAGCACCGGCGTATATAGAAAGCTCCAATTCACTCCTGGCCTGATAATCGTACAATGCTTGCACATATTCTCCCTCTTCAGATTCTTCTTCTCCCTCATTTTCTTCTTGTTGTTCATTCACTTGACCTGCTTCCAAAATTGCACCTTGATCCAATTTGACATAGGCAGCAGGAATTAATCCTTCTAGTCCATTCAACTCTGCCCTTATCCAACCAGATCCATCTTATCTCCTCGTTAATCTTTGAGCATCAAACGAGGGTAATACCATCCATTTCAACTATGTTTACTACGCCACCTGCATTAACACTAATTTCTGCATCCGTCCTAGCAGTATAATCATACAAAACTGACGCTGTACAAATGATAGTTGGTGGTGGTGCTCCTCCTCCACCATGCCAATCATCCGTCAAAATGGTATGTCTCAATACTGAGCCTCGAATTGCCATTGAACCATCCTTGTTATCATTGTTAGAAGGGGTATTTATCAAAAATGCCGAGGGAATTCCCAAGCGTGAACTATTGGGATTTGTCGAGCGTAGCGTGTCACCCTTTAGCCTTCTTCTCCTAGCAGTTGTACCTATTTATTATTTATTAGCAAATGTAGTAATAACAAGAAAACAAAACTCTGTGGTATTGCTGCTGCTGCTGCTTTTGCTGCTTTTTCTTTGGCCAATCTAGCACCACCTGGGATTTTGGTACAATCGGAGATAACCTTGAATTCACACTTTGCATGACAATTGAATCCGCATTCTTTTGTTAATAATTAAGCTTGAATCAATAATAAGAAGTAGAAACCTTTACAAGTAAATCCCTGTCTGGCAATACCCCAAAGTGTATTTCCACAATGGTCACAAGCGGTAGGAATGGTAAAACTTGCTGGGCGAAAATCATGGGGGGAAAAAGTAGTAGGAAGTTCTAATCCAAAACAAACATCAAGTCAACCTGGTGAAACTATACCTCCAACGGCAGAAACAATGGCTTCAGCTTCAGTTTGATAAATCCTTGCCGTAGTATTGAGCAAGGTGAGTAATCTACAAACATCCAAAAAGTTCTATTATCCTTGCCCATTAACGCTTTCTTTGAAAGAAGAAAAAAGCAACATTACTTCATGTACTTGATAAGCGTCGCCATGATTGACGTTTTTTCGATAAGCTTCTTCTAACGTGGTTAAACCTTCCAATTCCTTCTTCTTGCTTTCAATTTCCTTGTTCAAAACTTGCAACTTGTTATTGGTTCGATGCAGATGATTATGCAAACAATTTTTAGCATCTTGTTTAGTCACCAGGGTATCCTAACCAGTGATTTTTAACAAAAAAAATACCATAGCAAAAGTACGTTGGTATCTTCGGCATGACATCCTTGGTAGGGAAATGCCACAATTTCTGGGTCGCTAATTTTACAATGCTTTAAAAGCAATTCAGCATCTTTGGAGGGAGATATTGCTTCAACATGTTCTTTCATTTGTCTTAGTTGATCTTTGTTTGAATCAATGGTTTCCTTTTCCAGGCCAATCCAACCAGCCAAAATGGAACTCATCTGAGCTAAACGACCTTCGTTTAAATCCATCATATGCTACAAAACTTTGGCATAACTAATGGGATTGGGAGGTTACTTTGGTTAATTCTTTGACGTCGTTTTCTTGATATTTCCTTTGATGATCATTACAAACACGTAAACTCAACACATAAAGATTCTACACACAACACATGGGGAAAAATAGAAATGGTCAAAAACTAGTGCAAGGGGAAATAAAAGTAAGGGGGACACACACACTTTAAGATTATCTGCATCAATGCTATCTTGAAGTAATTCTTTACGAACCTACAAACGAAAGGTTATTTTAATTAGGAGAGGAGGTACTTTTTCTCTTGATTTTTCATCAGTAGCTCTCTCTAAGCGTTGTTTACACTGTTCCATCTCGTTGTAGGCTTCTTCATAATGAGTCCTGGCTTTATCCTTTTCAGCAAAGATTCGATCACGCTCGAATAGAATTTTATTGGCAAATTGTAAATGCTATGTTATTTGCTTTAGGAAGGAAGGAAGGAAAGGAAGGGGAAAACCTTTTTCCTGGCCTCTTCAGTTCGATAAGCCAAAGTTTTAAAAGATTCTTCAACTTGTCCAACCAGATTTTCCGATAAAGCTTGACGACTTTGAGCCATATCCAACCATTGTTGACTAATCACGTCTAGAGCTTTATTCAATGTACTATCACTTCCAAGTTAAACCCGGATAAAGAAGAAGGAGTGGGGAAACCTGGAGGAAATTTCTTTGCTAGCCAAGTCGGATTCCAAAGAAGTGGCACAAACAGTTCCCAGGGTCAATCCAGGGCCTTTTTTATCCTTTTTCAGTTTGAACTTTTTCACCAAAAGTTCCAATTTGCTGCCATACTCTCGTTCCAATGCCGCACGTTCTTTGATCAACTCTCGAACCTCCGATAAAAACCCCACATTGACCAATAAATGTTGGGAGATTTCGTAGACCGGATGCTGTTATAATAATGAGTGTTTAGTCAAATTCTTGATTGCTTACTGGTAACAATGCCTCGGGAGAAGTCATGCGCTTGAGTGGGTCAGAGTGAATAAAAGGAAGAAAGTAATTTTTAAAATAATTATTAAAAATTTTACTACAAAATTAAGCCACTGTTAATTCCTACGGCCATGATAACAACTACGAGACTAAACTCCTTCAGAGCAAGATTGGTACCAGAGTTCTCACTGCCTTTGGTCTTGGCTCCACCCTTCTTGTCAGCCTTGGTGTCATCTGGTTTGGAGGGATTGGGAGAAGGGGTCTTTTGTTCAGGGAAACTGGAGTGAGGATCAGCAATAGGCATGGTAATCTTGGGTGTATCTGGAGTAACAGAGGCAGCTTTTAATGGTTCAGTAGTGCTGTTGGTATCGTTCTTGGCGACAGGAGTGGTGGTATTTGAGGCCGATTTAGTAGCGGTTGCAGTGTCTGTTTTATTGTCGGTTGCAGTGTCAAGCTTCTGGATGTAATCGAAATCAGGGATATTACCACCCTCACTAATAGACGTAGCAGTTATTTCCATATCTTGTAGTTTGGCGAGAACCTTGGGGTCCTTGAGACACCATTCGTAACAAGCTTTAGCAATGTTGAATTGCGTCGTTGAGCACTTAGGGTCCTTGTTACAGGCATTATAACTTGGCTTGGAGTTTGCTAGACAGGCGTTGACCTTGTCCATATCACAAGTATCCTGGGCTAGAACGCCACAGTACAAGACAGAAAGAGCGAATAGTGAGATGATTTGACGCATCATTATGAGTTTAATTCTTTGTGTAATACGAGGTAGTAGTAGTGGTAGTAGTAGTAGTCTTTATGGATATACCTTATAAGGTGGAAGTTGCGAGAGGAGTGCAAGTGCGAGAGAGAGAGAGAGAGCGAGAGAGAGTAAAGAAAGAAACAATATTAAAAAAAAGCATCGGCACCACCGTAAATTTCTCGGTTTATTCGCTGATCTAGAATTTGGAAGTTGTTGGCTGAGAGGATTGGCCCACTCATCCCCGTCCTAACTGGATTCCTCCTCCTCTTCTTCTTCTTCTTCCTCATGGTTAACAGCCAATGAGTTCTACCACGATGTAGTCACAAAATAAACAGGTAAAGTTGGGAA
The DNA here is from genome assembly GCA_004114325.1 of Zoophagus insidians. NCBI lineage: Eukaryota > Fungi > Zoopagomycota > Zoopagomycetes > Zoopagales > Zoopagaceae > Zoophagus > Zoophagus insidians. The sequence continues at coordinate 14,259 of QZWR01000102.1, forward strand.
TACCTGGACAGATAATCCCAGTAAGGCTTGTTGAACGATTTTCTGTATTACTGGATCAGCTTTTTGCGAGAGTTCCAAGGGGGTAATTCCAACCCGGTTTTTTTGATGCAGATTTGCTTCAGCATTAATCAACTGACGAACCATTTCCTCAATCTCCAATTCATCTTCTTGACTATTCCCACTTAATACTTCCGCCGATGCTCTCATGGCATGGTGTAGGGGCGTATCACCAGATATTTTCTCGCCAAGATTGGGATTAGCTCCTGCATCCAACAAGGCAATTAAGCAATCCACGCCCAATTTGCGAGATCTATCCACTCCTCCTTCGATTAATCCCCTCCCACTGCTATTTAAATACTAACGCATAGCATAGTCCAGTAAGCCCAGCATGGTCATATCGATCAAGCATTTCCTTGGCATCATCTTGTGCCAATGCCTGGTTCAACAAGTCCAGATTATCCTGCCTACAAGCAGCAAATAATAATTCAACTAATTTTCATTTGCTTTATTTAATTATTAAAAGTTTAATTATTTTATTTCTTACCAGTAGTAGCTCCGTTTTCTTGGCTCATTTCTCTCTGCTCCCAACTTTAGAAAAGTATTTCGATGTTGATCACGTGGACAACAGAGATTACCTTAAAATCATGTCATTATTGAAATGGATGGGAATGGTAGATTGCCCAACTTGCGCCATTGATGTGCTTTCAATTGTATAGGGACAGTCATCGCTGAAGGGTTCAGGAGATAGCTGGCCCGATGGCGCTGAGAGATACTTTGGCTTGGAAAATGTATGCTACTTCTTCTTCTACTTCCTTTTTCATGATTAACTTGGGTAAATAGTTTGGAAATACTTGGTATTATTATTTTTATTAACCCTGAAAGATGACTGATGAAACTTAGTTATTGCAACTCAATCCTACAAGCACTGTACTTTTGTAAACCTTTTCGTGATTTTGTGCTGAATTACCCTGATGCTCAACCTCCGACGCTTCCTTCGCTACGTCACTCCAAATCCTTTTCTGGCAGTGGGACTGGGCTTTTAGGTCAACCTTCAAGCATTATTGGTGGTTCTATAGGATCTGCTGGCGCTGCTGGTATGGAAAAAAGCGGTGGTGGTAAAAAGGAGAGCAAGAATTCTGAAACTAATGGACCCAAAAACCCTGAACTAGTCGTAACTGCAACACCGCCCAGTAATGGCGTTTCCAATAATGGTGGTGCGCTTACAGGGGCAAATGAAAAAGAATTAGATGATAGCTTATTCAAGGCACTTCGAGAGTTATTTTGGTTGATAAGGCTTCAAAAGAAAAAGACTGGAAGTGTAGGTCCTTCTGCTTTTATTCAGAAACTGCGCAAGGAGAATGGTACAACTTTTATTTGGTGGAAGGGAGAAGCTTAAATGATAGAATTGTTCAGAGGCACCATGCACCAAGATGCTCAAGAATTTCTGAATTACTTATTAAACACCGTGGCTGAGGATGTTATCAAGCATGAGAAGAAGCTGTTGAAATTGAAGCAATTACGTTCTGCCGCTTCTGTTACTACCACTTCTGCTGCTACCGCTGCTGCTTCCACTGCTGCTACGAATGTTGCAATTGTTGAAGATTCCTCTGTTACTACTACTACTACTACTACCACTACCACCACTGCTACTCCTAATACCTTGAATACTTTACCAATAACGACAAATGCAGCAACAACAACAGAACCTAAAGCTATGGATACTACCTGGCTACATGAGGTATTTCAAGGAACTTTGACTAGCGAGACTAAATGTCTTACCTGTGAAACGGTACCTTTTGCCGTTACTAGAAAGGAAAGGGACTAAAGAAAAGTTAGATGACCAATACCGACGAGATGTTTTTGGATCTTTCGTTGGATATTGAACAGCATACGTCGTTGAACTACTGCCTGAGACAATTCAGTGCTAGTGAGATGATGTGTCAGCGTGAAAAGTATTACTGCGATAAATGTTGCAGCTTACAAGAAGCAGAGAGAAGGTAAATTTCAATTAGAAATAATATTGGAGAGAAATAGAATGAAGATCAAAAAGTTACCACATGTCCTTGCACTGCATTTGAAGAGGTTTAAATTTCAAGAACGAACGCAACGTTATGTCAAGTTGTCCTATCGGGTGGTGTTTCCCTTGGAATTAAGACTTTTTGACACTTGTGAAGAGACGATTGATGCGGACAGGCTGTACTCACTATTTGCCATAGTAGTACACATCGGAAAGTAATTCACTCAACACTTGAAAACTAATTTTTCATGAAAAAAAAAGTTCAATGAATCATGGACATTACATCTCCATCGTAAAAAGTGCCGGTCAATGGATGTTATTTGATGATGATTCTGTCGAGGTTAGTTATTACCAATAGAAGGAAATACTAAAAGGGGTGGGGGGATTAGATGATTGATCAATCCGAACTATGTAACTATTTTGGCGATCAACCACAAATGGGATCATGCTATGTGTTGTTTTACCAAGCATGCGCAGAAGATCAACTTCGCGGAGTGTTGTAATACAATTTTTATTAATTCATTAAGCGATTGGCATAACGAATAGTCATCATTAAGCTAAGAACTGTTACTAGTCCAGCAGGCATGAACTTGAGACTGGTGCTGAACCTCCATCCCATGACAATTGAAAGGACAACACTTATTCCAAGTGCCAAATGGGCATTTTTGGGATTTCGACTTGAGCGAAAAGCCGCTATGGCCATGAGCATTCCAAAGGTAATTCCAGTAAATAAAGAACTGGTACTGCCTAGCCACACCCTCCAGAGTCATTTTCAAGCACTAAGGACAAGGGGAGAGATACCAGCTTTGATAAAACCAATCAAACCACCCACCAAAATAACCGCAGCATAAGAAAATCCCCAAATATCTTGCATGTTCACTTTTGTTGTTACTTTGTTGGTAAGAGAGAGAGAGAGAGAACTTTCTTGATGGAAAATAAAAAGCAATCAAGCTCACTTTCCCCACACACAAACACACCACACTCCATCTCTATTAAGCAACCTTTTTTTTTGTTAAAGCGGTAATGACTAGTGATCAAGTTCGAGTGGAGCTCGAAAGCAACTTGAACGACAGCACCATTTCTACCAAACAATTCAATTCCACCTCTGGAAGTCTACATCCACCCCTAAATGAAAAACAAAAAAAAGTATCCTCAAGTGCTGTTCTAAAAAATCAATGGGTAGAAACTCAAGATTCTTAACCATCAATATGCCATATTTCGTGGTCAATTACTAGGAAGGTAAGCACCGGTAAAGAGATGATTAAAACAAGTCGCATAGTGGACATGCAGGAAAGGTGTATAGAGGACTGGATAGAATCACCAATGAAGAAATCGCCATCAAGGAGCTTTCCAAGAAATACCTGCTTAGAGTTTTCGGGTATTCCATGTGTACCAAGCAACAACGCACTTATAATGATCATTTATTGATGGAATATCGGTTAGGAAACAGGTTACATTACGTGGTAATCCCCCTCCCTCCCTTGCCTGTCTCAATTCCAAACATATATTGAACGAGAGTGAGGTGATAGAAACAAATATGTCGACCTTTGGATTATGTTGAATCGGTCAAGAGCATTTATTTGATCCTTCCTTTGGCGTCGGGTGATTTGTTGCAGTTTCTAAGGAAACGCGGGTATATGTGGAAAGAAGAGGATTATAAGCGCATGTTGTATCCCATTTTCCAATCAGTCCAAGAGATTCATGACGCTGGTTATGCTCATCGTGACATCAAGGTTTCCCCCCTCTCTCTTCACTCTTTATATCGATAAAGAAGGAGATAAATAGTTGGAGAATTTGTTGGTGTTTCATAGAGATGGAAAATACGAGCTGGAATTGACTGATTTGGAAATGGCTGCTAGGACCAAGGGATCTCGTGCTCATGAATCAGTAGGCACCATGGAATACTGTGGTACTACCATCTTTTTCCCCCTTTGGTAGACTCAAAAGTGTAGCACCCGAAGTGGTTTATAGGACCTTGGCTGAAGGAGTGGATTATAAAAAGGCTGATGCCTGGTCGTTGGGAGTGGTTTTATACGTTTGGTATTTCTCTATCATCATCGTCGTTGATTAATTTGACCTTTCTTTGTTGACTATTGGGAGGGCGTAGTTTGACAGGAGCTTTTCCATATGACATGAGAAAACCCATCAACAAGCGGTACTTGCAATACTCGCCAAACACCGTTTACGATCGATTTCTTAGTGATGAGGTTAAACAGCTGCTGCATGGGTTATTGAAGGAGGATGTCAATCAGCGCTGGACTATCAAACAGGCCTTGGTGCATCGATTCTGGGGAAACAAGGAAGAAGAGGCAGTTCCAGAGGAAATCCCGACTCTTTCCAATGATACCACCAATGGAACTTTTATGCAGACTTCTCCTGAATTTAGTGAGGACGTTTCTTCACCTCCTTCTCCTTCTGCTCCTTCTCCTTCTGCTCCTTTTCCTTCTGCTCCTGATGCCCTTCTTGCAACTACTTCTGTTGCTTCTTCTCCAGCAACTACACTTTGAGCTACAACTGTATAATTATCCAACATTCTGTTTTAGTCTTGGCGACAATGTTTTTAAAGCTTTTAAATCTCTTCATTATATAAATAATACAAAACAATCATGTTCTTTGAGAGTGGGGGTGGAGGTGAGGAGGAGGGGGAGTGCTAAGGGAAATACGACCAGCCACGCCTTGTTCTTCGGTCAACATTTCATACCTTGGAGGCGGGGGTTGCCATTTCTCCAAGTCCGAGATTTCTATATCTCCTGCAGACCAAGCGCTTCTTAACTGCTGACGGTGTCTCTTTAGGGCTTCTCGACCCACCAACCACATCATGGCCACCAAAAGAGCACCGGCCAAAAAGGGCATGAAATCTACTATCAGGAAATGCAGGTCGGAGGAATTGTGGTTCAAGGAGAGGGTAAAGAAGCCAAATATCACCGTACAAGTGACGAAAAGAAAAGCCAAGACGCACAGCAAGACGGTTAGTAGGCTGGATTTTCCATCAGTGGTGGGAGGTGTTTCTATATTTTGGGTTTCACCTGAAGCAAGTGGTGATGGTGGGGAAGAAGAACGAGAAAGGAATGCTAATGGTGGAGGTGAAGGAAGATTTGTGTTTGAATTGATCCCAACAGAACGAATAGACGTCATCGTTGCTGTTATAGAAGGGTTTATGGTGTTTGTTTTGGTGACTTTTTAGCCCGTTATTTATGGCGGGTGGTGGAGAGAAAAAACAAACACAAAAATGTTTCAAATTATTATCCCTCACTGCAAATCGATATATTTTCTCTCCTTTCTTTTTGTCTAGTAATCATTGATGGTTTAAAACACTCTGCCTTTCTCCTCTAGTTGTTCAAGTAAAGGAATGATTACTAATCACCGTTGTTTGCATGTGCAGTGGTGTGTATGTGCAGTGGTGTGTGTGTGCAATGATGTGTGCGTGTGTGTGTTGCGGAGAGAGTGGTGAAAAGTAACAAGGTGAAAAATCACACATCATAAAAAACATGTACTGTTTACGGTAAGTTTTTTTTGATGGGGGACAACTAAAAGTTGGGGGCCTTAGTTGGTTTGTCCCTTTATTCTTATTGCCCCAGCCCTCAGCGCCTCCCTTTATCGTCCTGACCCTTCTTTGCTCGTACTTTCTGGAACAACGGCCCTGCATGTATTGCACCGTTTGCTTACTGGTCCTGTTTGTCAGCTCTTGTTACTGGGGATCCGAGAGATGTTGGTTGGATTGGAATAACGGTCAGCTCTTTCAACCCTTTAATATGCTTTCACCACCTCCATAACCTTTGTCCTTGTCTTTGATCTTTGTCCTTTGAATGATATATATCTTTATAAAAATAAAGGCAAAAAAAATACAAACAATTCCTATTCTTCTTCTTCTTCTTCTTCTGATGATGATGATGGTCCAGCACTAGACTCGGTAAGATCATCCCACTCCCCACCACCTCTTACGTATACGCCACCATCTTCAATCACCACTTCCTTGTCTTCTTCAACCGGAACTGGAACCGGAACTGAAGGAGAAGGAGGAGAGTCAAAAGATGAATTCTTGAATGCTTCAGATAAATTCAATTCATTTTTGATACTTTCCAAAACCGATACTTCGTCCATTCGTTCATAAAACAACATGTAGGGATTTTCTGATAATACTTCAGCCTGGGTAACTCGAAACACTCGCTCATCGGATATCCGCCACCATCCATCCGATAAAGCACGATAAGCTATGAAATGTCCATCGTAATGTGAGCCGTAATGCACAATCATCGCCTTGAGACGGTACCAAACATTTGGTCCCTTGGCAGCATTCGATAATGGCACATAGGCCTCAGTGCTCAATTCACCATTAGTACAAAACTTGCCCAGATCAAAGTTCAAGGGAAATTGCACCACACAACTGTTTTTATAAGCATAACGGAAATCTGAGAAATAATCGGATCTTGAAAGATGTAGACATAATAACTTGGGCGACTTGACTCTTTGTCTTTAACCTCGCGCGCTTTAAGAGAAATACCTTTGCTATCATCACTTGCTTGGTGGATTTCTTACTAGCTCCTTTCTTGCACAAATTAACCTTTTCCTATTTACCACCAGCCATTAATGTCAATAAAAAGGAAGAGAGGGATTACTAGTTCTTTCTCTGGGTCAGTCTTCAAGGCCTTTTCAATCTCCATCCTACGTTCTTCCAATTCTTCCCTTAAGCCAGTAGATAAATCCACCCTTGATAATCTCCCTTCGTACCATTTCAACGTTGCGCGTAAGGAACAAACGCGACAATTCGCATCATAAAGTGTCTCAATCTTGGTGTAATCCTGCAAACAAGCCTCCAAAGATGTCCTGGTCTGCCATTTTTAGTGTAAGCGAGTGGAGATACCGTGTTTGGAAGAGAAAGGGAGAGGTTATCAAAGGTAAAATGTCTAACCGCAGCCTTAAACCCCCACCTGTTAACCTCTATCAAGAAAAAGTGCCCAAAAAATTACGGTAAATCCACAATCAGCACAGGTTAACCGAGAAGCTATTAATCCAGTAAAGGGATTTTGAAACTTGCGACTTGACCTCACCAGAGTAGAAGAGAGTAACCATTTAAGGTCATGAACATCGCGCATCCTAAGCCTGGAATAAATCTTGCTGGCTTCATTGGAAATGGCCGCAGAAATAGTTTGAAAGAATTCTTGAGCATCCTAACACACCTTTTAACCCAAACCTCGTAGTAACCTCAAACCTGTTGTTCTTCAGAAAATACCCTTCGATGATTGGAAAATGCCTGCATTATCAACGATGGATAAAAAGGGAATAATTCAGAAGAATATTTTAGATCTATTTCCCACCACCACCACCACCAACAACTCTTTAGCACAAGGGAAAAGGATGGATACCATAAAGTGTGGATAAAAGTGCAAAGGTAACCTTACACTGATCTTTCAAGGGAAATGCCAAAGTATCGGGAAAACTACCAACATTTTCCAAAACACTTACAAGATAAACCTCAAAAGGTTGTAACGCTGCTAAACTCTACACCCATTTAAAAGGTTAGTTGTTTAGGCAGGAAGGCAGGGAGAGGATATACCTGTAGGACTGAATTGATAAAACAAGAATTGCGTTTATTCACCAATCCTCTGATCAAATCTTGAGAAGGACCATGAGAAAAATCAAGCAACAAGATTTGGACATTTTTTAGAAACCCTCCTCCTTTGGCCATTCCCGCCGTGCTCTCACGGGTGGAAGAAACTGAGGAAAACGTACTGGTCCCATTGAACAACATTTTGACAATCCAATCCAAATACTGCAGGGCTGTTCTCAAGAAATCACTGAAGAGGTTTCGATTCAAAGATCTCAGTGCAGGTGATGGTGGTATAGAAGAAGGCTGTCGTCTGGACCGTATCAACGTAAAGACCAAGAAGACCAACAAGGCGTAAGGTAAAGCAGCCCAATATAAAATTGTTAGCATAGTTGTCACGTGTGTTCAGCGACTGTATGCTACTGCAAAGAAGGATATTTCGACATTTAAAGAAAAAACAACGAAGAAGTCGAAAGAGACAAGAACTTGCTATGTCTCTTTTGATGAGGCCTTCTCACCTGGTGCAAGAGGCGGTGGTGCAGAGAAGTAAGGAAGATTGGGAAAAGCGAGAACAAGAAATTGAGAAAAAGCGCTTATTATTCAGGATAAAACAACTCTCCCAATCCGCAGAGACACCAATGAAAGAACCGTCAATAGTACTACTCTAGGAAATGGTGGAGATTAATTATAGAATTGGGATAGCATTGCAAACCGTATGTTTTCCCCCAAAGCCATTATTACGGTTGGAGATGGGCATTACGGGGGAAGAAAAGTCATCACTTATACCAGGCCTGTTTAACATAATATAGGATCCTATGCATTGTTCCCAGTTTCTAAGCATGGGAACTTGTCGTTTTGGAGAAAAGTGCAAGAAACATCATGTCAGTTTAAACGTGTCTGACTTGATACTCTTAAGGCATGTTTGGAATAGTGAAAAACTCGTACAATTGATAAAGGAATCCGATAATCTGCAAGATTTGACGCTAATAAGACAAGTAATATTTAACCCCAACTATGACTGGTTAACCCCTGGGCTTCAGTATCAAGAAGAGGCTTGGAAGTACTTTTATGGCGAATTTTGGGCTTGGTCCAAGCTATTTTCGGAATTTGGACCCATAACCTTACTAAAAGTATCCTTCTTTTCTCCCACACTTTTTACTAATGAAAGTGGGACTAGTTGGTGAATAATCAAGTGGAACAGCATTGCGGCAATATTTACGTACAATTTGAAAAGTTGGAGGATGCGGCGAGAGCAGTGTCTCAGCTTTCCTCTCTTCTCCCCTCTCAGCTTCCCTCTCTACTTCCGACCATTTCAAAGATATCTTGGGTGAGTTTTTGTCATGCTATTTCTTGGCGAGTCGCTTGTTGTGGTAATTCTCTTTCTTTCTTAATAATTATGACAAGAATGGTGGTGGTGGTGGTGGTGGTGGTGGTGGTAGTGCATTATCAAAACTATCGATCCTGCCCATTTGGAGATCTCCAATGCATGCGCCTGCATTGTTTTCCCAATCCTTCTGGAATATTCGATGTTCCTTGGTTGGAAAGACCCCGGCTTAATAATTAGTAAGGGAATAAAGATAAAAGGGAGCAACCGGAGTATACTGGACACCTCGGTCATATGATCAGAAATTTCATTTTCAATCAATTCTGGCACAGTTGTCAAACATTATGGAATATCTTATTACTTTTTTTCATCTTTTAAGGTTTTTTCAAGAGTATATCTAGCAAATTGCAAATAATTACATGATTTTTTAACCTGCTCAGTATAATGTTGAATTAATTTCACTCTCGTATAATAGGTAGAAAGTGGATTGATTGAGTACACCTCTTCATCATTAAGGTAATCCATTCCACCAGCAGTTGACAAAGAGATGAGGAGGAGTGAAATTTTCAACAAGTATTAGAAAGTGAAGAATATTTAACTAGGAGAACGTAGTAGGAGGACACGCGCTGAAATTACAAAAAAGGAGTTGATTGTTTAAAAAAACCTTAAAAGTAATGATATATTCCACAATGTTTGACAACTGTGCCAGAATTGATTGAAAATGAAATTTCTGATCATATGACCGAGGTGTCCAGTATACTCCGGTTCAACCAGAAAAAGAATTCCAATATTTTGGTGGGTCACATGAACACGGTTTCTCTCTTAGTTTATCCCGTCTTCCACACACCCACCCACACACACCACCCACAACACCACCCACACAGCACACCCTCAAAATATTCAAGTTTTTTTTCCCAGCCCGTTTGATACACAAAAAAGCAGCCTTCTTTTTATATTCTTTTTCCTCATTTCTGTCACCATGTCTGATCCTGCCCCTGCCATCCTCTCTCCTGCCATAATCTCCTTTGATCCCTCTAACCAAGCCCAGTTAATTGCCGAGGATGCTACTGCGAACATCTCTGAGCTGATGCATGAATTGGATCTCGATGTACAGAACTTGACCTTTCCGTTGTCTTCTTCAAATAATGACAGTTCTGCAAAGACCAAGGATAATTCGACAGCTGCTGTTCAACTTAACCAGACCCTAGGAGTATTGAAACACCGAGCTTGGAAGAGTTTTAATTTTTGTGCCAATTCCACCGCTGCTACCAATACCACCAAAGGCAATTCTACCAATACCACCAATGCTACCACCACTAATGCAACAAAAGTGAATGTAACAGGAAAGGGATGGTGTGCAGAGGGAAATCGGAAGGGATATTGGGAAGGCATGAATGTAACCCTTCAGCATGCGATAGGGCAGTTAGTAAAGGTACAGAATAATTCGGCGATCAATGGAAGCATCCTCACGGAAAATGGACAAAATTTAACCGCACTGAATCTTACGCTGGGGAGAATTCAAACCAACCTCAACTTGTTGGCCATGTCAGAGGCAAAGAATTCCACCAATTCCTACTATGCCGATAAACTTGTAGCTAATGTATCTGCCGTCCATTCCTCATCTTCAGAGACAGGACAGGTTAAAGCCGCCATTGTGAAGACTACTACTAGCGACAGTAGCCGTTTCCCATTTACAGCATTCGTTGTGTTGGGAGTGGCATTATTGGTAGTGGGAGCGGTATTCTTTTCCAAGCATTTCAAGGGAGTAAAAGAAAGAATTCGAAATAGTAACTCGCGATATTCTGAGCTGGACAGAGCCAACGTTTTCTCATCACCAAAGCAAGCAGAAAAGGGGGGACTTTTGGTAGATGAAGAAATGAACGGAGGAGGAGGAGGATATGAGTTGGTATCTGTTCAAGCTGTAGAATAATAATAACTTTCCATTTCAACAAATAATTTTTTTATTTTTATTTAAACACAAAATAATAATAATAAATGAATATCTATACTTCTTTTCCTGTGGGTGGTGGTGGTGGTGGTGGTGGTAGGTGATAATAATACTTGTAGGGTTATAATCACAAAGGGGAGAATGAAAAAAAATAAAAAGTGGTAAAAATCCCGACGTCGCTTTCCCATCTAATGCCGCTCTCTCCTTTCCTCTTGAAGCAACAATGGTCATTACAGAAATTGTTGTTTTGAATTCATGATCGGTTGATAAGGGGCCAACTTTTGACCCTCATCATCATCATTCCCCAGGATAAGATTTCTTGCTGTCTTTGTTCCTGGTGTTGCTGATGTTGTTGGTGTTGCTGGTGTTGTTGTAAAAGTTGTTGAGGTTGTAAACATGACAGAGACAGAGGTTGCAAGGAGGATGAAGAAGGGAGCTGCCATCCAAGTTCAATCACACAACCTCGCATGGCTTTAGAAACCTTAACAGGTCGACTAGTCTTGAGCCCTCGTTGTTTTCTCCTCGTATTTAGGGAAGGAAGTGGTAAATACCGATAATCCTCGGAAGATGAGGCATCGGACGGTGAGGGAGAAAAGGCAAACCTCGGCCTTGGTAGTTTTTGAGGCTTTAATAAAGAAAATTCGGAGTTTTTTTTATCTGTACATCCATTTGTGCTTGTTTCACTGGGTGGTGGGGTAAGTGGAACTTCACAGTTGAATTGTTCAACCTGTTCAACATGTTCCAAATGTTGCTGTTGTTGTTGTTGTTGTTGGAAAAGTAGCTTTTGTTGTCTTCTCAACGCATTGGCCGCTATGGCAGCTAGAGGTGCTTGACCTTTACGACGGTTTCTTGCCATTTTTCTCTTTTTTTTCGATTGTTGGACAAAGTAGTTGGGTAACCAGGGGAGAATTCTTTCACCAGTCCAAACTTGAAAGTTCTCTCTTTAACACTTTACTCTCTTTAGCACTCACTCACTCACTCACTCACACAAACAAACAAACTCGGACACACAAAAGTAATGTGCTTGGCAGGGATAATTGAGAAAGTTGCAAATGAATGGTCAAAAAACACTTGCAAAATGGTTGTGTTCAAAAGTTAAGAAGTGAGAGAGAGAGAGAGAGAGAGAGTTGTGAGGGGAGAAAGTGTGAGCAAAGAAAAAACAGTATCCAAAAACTTTCCTTCAACCAATCACGGGACATTATGGCGAAAATCTCCGATATCACGAGACCATTCTAATATACTAATTAGGAAATTGATCATGTTTTGGGAATTAATAAACTGATTTGCGCTTTGCTTTTAACCTTTCCATTTTGGGGCAAAATTCCAATTGATTTAGCCAAATGCTTGCCTCTCTCTCCTCTTCCTTACCTCTCTCTCTCTACACCTTGAGCTTTATAACCATTTTTAATAAATAATACCCCCTAGTTCTTAAAATGAGTTGATAAAAACAAATCCCCTTCCCACTCTTTCGGCTTAATCCACTCTCTCCCATTGGATAGGCATTTCACGTGATGCACTATTTGGAATTTCTTCCATTTCAGGAAATTCTTCAATCTTGACAACTCATGTTCAAGTGAAATTGGGCGTTTCCTTGAAGTTTGATTTGTTCCTCTCCCATACTACATTAGAATTGTGGCACAAACATGCAAAACGAGAGATACAATTGGATACGTTTATTAAATGATTTAAAGGGAATGGTGGGCTAATCCATGGTCCATTCTCTAAATACCAGACTTTCCACCTCAATTTGTTGGCGTTGGAAAAAGGTTAATGGCTCAGTCTTTGTACTCGTTGCACCAAAAGTTGCAGTAATAGTCGGAGTAGCAGCAGTAGTAGCAGCAGCAGCAGCATGGAAAGTAGCAGGGAAAGTAGCAGGGAAAGTAGCAGTGGGAGTAGATTGTTTAATTCCTGCCGCATGTGCAACAATCTTATCTAAAGTAAGCTTGATATCCGTAGGACCCGCATCAAAATTCGTTGGTGGTGACCAGGATTGTTGTGCCATCATGGTCCTCAAGTTATTATCAATCACCAACCCATCATCTGAAGTCGCTGTTCGCATGTTATTAGGATTATACGTTGGTTCAGGAAGGGTAAATTCAGAACTAGTAATGGTAGTAGTCACCACCAAGGTCGGATTACCCACCGACGCAGCATTCATTCCTCCCGCTGCACCACCATTTAGCCAGGGAGGTGAAAAGATCGATTGTTGCACCCCGCTGAAATTGGGAGCCGTCGTCACCGGTGTGGCAAAGTTTTTGATGGTCATCCAAGGTGGAATTAAAGTTGTAGCAGTCACGCCCGCAGCCACACTCGCAGCAACATTTGCAGTGGTAAATACATCATCCCCGTAATTGCTGACTGGGGTTACAAACGAAGTGGAAGATCCAAAGTTGGGAAACTGGAGACTCGTGGTAGAAGGAGGGACATAGTCAAGAAACCTATCATCTCCTTGTCCTTGGAATGGATTGCTTGAAGGATCTATCACAATGTTGTCGTCGTTTGATTGACTTGAATCATACTTTTTGGGACCCTTCTCTACTGTAGTGTCCTTTGATAAAGTGGTGGTGGTGATGGTGGTGGTGGTGGTGGGGTCATTCGATAGAGGTACGGAATTAGTGTTACCAGTCAAGATTATATATATCAAGCAGAGTGTTTGAGCAGTAGTAATAAAGGCACGGAACGGCGGCATGGAAATAAAAATTGATTGATCACCTGCTCACACCATTCAGTAATTAATTTATTTACCAGTAATAACTCGGGTTCAACGAGAGGAGTGTTTTTATTCTCAGACTGAACTGAGCTGAACTGAACTGGAAAAGACAAGAAGTCGCTAAGCACTAAAACGAATTTGTTGTTGTAGGAAATCATAGGTCTTGGAACCCTTTCCCGCGTATTGATTATCACCAGACTTGGGATCACAGCTGCATTTCCTTTCAACGGCATCATCTGGACAACGCGTAACCCCAGGGTGGAAATATCCAATATCTTTAAAGAAATGGATTTCGCGTGGTTCCAGTAACAGGGCAGCAGCTATGGAATGCACTGGAGCATCTCCCCATCTTTCATAAAAGAAGCCACCCGCACGATCCAGGAAATTGAAATAATCCAAATACGCTTGACTGCGGAAAAAGTTCAAATCTCCTATTTCAAAGTTACTCCAAAAGTGATTTCCATTATAAGTCTCGCCACCATCATCAGAAATCCAATCAAGCGAATTGTTCTTGCTGATATGTTCGGGATGCTTACTCATAAATTGCTTAACCGTTTCCCAAAGTGTAGGGATAGTGTTCATAAATTCGGGTAAAGTTATGACAAAACTGTACTTTTTCTTATTGGTCTTCATGAAAAGGAACGGATCATAGTTGAAGTCACAGTAAAATTCAACTCCTGCTTCCACTCGCCAATAGTAATCATACTTTTCCATTAAAGGATGGCGGAAGAAAAATCCTGACTCATAACGACACATAAAGTGGTAACTTTCACTCCCGCCATAAGGGACTTTATCTTTTGAGCGCTCACGACATTTCTTGGCATATGATTGTTTAATCCAAGGTGGATAACTCCATGATCCAGGCGTAGTTTCGCCAAACTCCACCAAGCCACTAGCGACGGCTTCGACTCCATTTTTGAATTCTTCGGAAAAGGGCTCATCGTTCAAGAACACATATGGATATTTATACTTGTGGTTAAATCTATCCTCCACCTGTTTCATAGTTACCAGCCATTCTTCTAACTCACGGTTTCGAATAAGAATCACAAAGGCTGCTGATACTCTTTCCTCCATTCCTACTTCTTGGATAGTCTGGGTGATTTCTAAACTATCCAACTCGAATAATCTGGTGGAGGCCAAAAAATTTAATCCGATAAACGTCAAGCTTATCGCAATCCATAGTGAGAAGAATTTTTGTGTTCGGAAAAGCGACATTGTTTAGAAAAGTGGGTGTTTGTGTAGGGACGGTAAATTTACTGACTGAAAAAGGAGGAGGGGAAAAAGTGGTGAAAAGATGAAGAAAAAGATTCTGGTTCCTTCTTTTTCGAATCATTGGAATTATTGGGATAATTCACATGACAAAACTTTTTTCCTTGATGAAAGCTGCCTGACACCAACAGATACACTTCTCCTGGTACAGCTCCCTTTCTTGCTATCACCAGTGGTTCCTTTTGTTTGTGAATGCAGGGGAATGGGTTATAGTTGCATAAAGTGGTATTTCCAGTGTAATCACAAAAAAATGCGATTATTCTGCTCTGCAATCGGAGGCTGAAACATCGGATCGGGCTGAATGGAACATGATACATACAATTGGAAATGAATTGCTGAATCACGTGCCATTATAATATATTACCAGCAAACTCAGAATGGGATATCATTTTTTCTTCACTTACAAACAACTTAACGTTTCAACAACACAGCTCTTTATTTTTCTTTACGAATTTTATTCACACTTTTCAACATGAAGTATACTCTTTTCTTCGCTACTCTTGCCATTGCTGCCTGTTTGGTTAGCGCAGCTCCCAAGGACGATGGTCATGATCACGATCACGATGATGATAAAGATTACACTGATCTCGTCATCAAATCCTGCGATGGTGATAACACCGGAGCCAAAGTTGACTTTTTGAAGTGCAAAAACTATCCTCCCAGGATCTCTGATTCCAGCATTGATGTCTACTTCCAAGGAACTTCTCCTCAGACCGTAGACCAGGGTGACAAGATGGTTGTTACCGCCTACTTGGGATCCCTTCAAGTCTTTACCCAAGACTACGATTTGTGCGCAGAAGCCAAAAAGAGTGGTGTTGAATGCCCAATACAGGGTGGTAAAACCATGAGAATGAAGAGCAGCAGCCCTATCCCCAAAGGTATCCCTGTCCCTCCTGGTGTTGGCATCAGACTTGTTGCCAAGGCCACTACTAAGAGTGGTGCACCCATCTATTGCGTTGAGACCTCCGTCAAGTTCAAATCAGGATAAATTCGCTAGAAAAATAAATAACGACAAATTTGATGATTTCACTTCCTTTTTTTCAATCATGTGATTACTCCCTTTCTCATTGCAACTTCACGTGGATAAATAATCCCACAACTTGAGCCACATTTGTTGGTTTATGTGGATGTCTGGTGAAAGGGGAGAATGGGAAAGGGGTGAGGTCAGAGCATGTAACATATTGCGTTAATTGCTTGTTTCAATATGCAACTACGACGTAAGTTTTATGCCCGAGAACATCTCCAGCATCGTAAAACCTTTGTGTGTGATCACCGATGAACGCAGGAAGACCTAAATGCTGAACATTTCTTATTCACCCGCAATCATCATCACCTGCTCACTTCCATCTCCCATGTACCGATCAACCCGCTTACTCCCCAATATTCTCTCCATGGCCATGTAATCATACTGACAATAACAAACTAGTCCTGTTACTCCCAATACGTTGGTTTCATTATCGGCATCTTCAACCAAACTGTCAAGCATTTCCCGATAATAATGCGCATGATAAGGAGGTGCATAAAATATAACCGTATTGGCTCCTCTTATGTGTAACCTAGACATTGTTCCTATTAGTTTCACGAGTACAGCATACCTTTTGTAAAAGTGCAATCTTTCGGTATAGACCATCAAACTGACCTCCTTGTTGAAGAATGCTGTCCTAGCTCGGGATATTTCTTGACGAGAGCTATATTCATTGATACCAACATAAGGAATGTCAAAGTTATCCTCTTGATTGATGTATCTTCTCACGCGAACATAATCAAAGTAGTTGGGAATAAACAGGATTACTCGGCCACTTTTCTGTTTTACCACTTTTAACAAATCTGGCACTACTTTGTTTAAAAAGTGTTTAAAACGATCATTGCCCAACTCAGTTATACTAGTACACTCAAATCGACCAAAAATCTATTCCTCACTCTCATACTTTGCCCTATTTGAACTTTTACCTGTTTAAGACTGGTTGGTATACCCTTGGCTACACCAGGGCAGGCCTTGGTACATTTAACTCTACCTCCAAGATTCAAGAAATATTGGTTAAAAAGCCTATTAAGTTCGGGAAACTGATAGGAAGTAAACACCAAGTTTTGCCTTAAATTCTTCGCCCTACATTAATAAGTCAAAAGGATACCTATTATGAAAGAAGAATACCTTCCATCCAAGTACCAATTTTTTATTCGACTGAAATCGCATCCATGCGGATCTGAAGGGATCAAGTTAACCTGTTGTACTATGGCCTCCAAGTGCTCCCAGTTAAGCATGGTAAACAAATCAGCCTGATCAATGATCAAGATTTCAATTGAGGACAAATAGTCAAAATTGGTTGATTTTTTCGACCTATTCTTTCCCCCAAACACCCATTCTAGCCATCTAGACTACAAAAAATACTCTTTGGCCAAGGTTCTTAATCCAATGGGTGAAGCAATTAAAATGTCGGAATTATAAAATTCCGTGTATAATTTAATGGTCTTGCGAGTAAATCTAAGGCCAATTCTAAAGTAATCATCGGTATTTCCACGAAATATCAATTTCCAATCATCTATATTATATGGGTTAGAGTATAAGGTTTAAGGAAGAATGGATTACCTGGCTTATTGATATTCTTATCAGCCTCGATTTCTTCATCAGGTTGGAATTCCTCCAAAAAACGCTTGTGATTTACCTATTTTTCTCCCTTCTAGTTTATGCCTCTTTATTAGTTGAAGTACCACACTCTCGCCCCCAAAGAGCCTGATCATCAATTGTATAACCTCAAAGGCAATGTTCTTGAATGGCAAAAGAACTAGGACACGAGGTCTGGTGTATCCCTGATCTCGAAATTCCCTATCCTTGCTTCGAGACCTGTTTCAAGGGGGGAAAACTTACGTGGAAGGATCTTTAGCTAGTTTTAAATTATGAGTGATTATTTGATCTCGAACTCTACGCACATAGTCAAACGCGTAAATTAACTCGATCATACTTCAAGATGTGATTTAGTGCGTGAAGTACGTAGGCTTCTTTAATTTCTTGATCATTATCCCCAACCTTTTCAAAGCCAAATAATAAATCTTGATAATTCCAAATGATAGGATTAATCGCTTTTTGTAAGTCACTCTGTCCTTCCAATTTTGACAATATTGCCGAAGTAGACTCTCTTTGTACTTTTTTATAATCCAACCAGGTTTTCCTTAGCTTTTCTTTGATCTACCTCACTTTCTCAGTTTCAATTTAAGCTCAATGCACATACGGTGGGTTTTCCAGTTTTTTCCAACTTGGTTTGATAATTAACCACTTTTTGTAACGTTGGATGTTGGGTCAAAGTATGCTTGGTTTCTTCCAATTGTAATAACCTTTCCAAAGTAACACTGAGATGTTCACCAAAGTGAGCTTCCATGGAATCCCTCTCTCCAACTTGCACGACTTCTTTTAACCCAAATTTGATAAGCCAATTACAAGAATTTATGGTACCTTCTTCTTCTTCTTGAATTCCGCTGCCCTCCTCTTCATCCTCTTCCGCTTCATTTAAAGTATCAACAAAAATGTCTTTTTCTTTTGGAGTTTTTTCCAATTTTTTCACAATTCGCTTCTTCTTCTTTGGCTCAGTGGAAGAGGTTTTCGTTGCAGCAGCAGCGGGAGGAGAAGAAGGTTTGAACAAATTCACCAACAAATCATATGGGGTTTCTTCTTGTTCTTCTGGAAGGACATCTTGTTGCTCTACTGTCGTTTTACGGCGTTTCAAGTGAGACATGATTCCGCTTCAAATCTTCCGACAAAGTCACTTGATAAATCCTCCTTTCACTACTCTTAACGCCCAGACTCCATAACTTAACCTTCACGTCACTTCCCACGCCAAACGAAAAAAACCACTCTTTCTTTTAGAAGTGGGTAATGAAAGCCATGCAACATCTACAAAAGCAATCCTCCACCACCACCACTTTGAATGAATCTGCTAGAAAAGTTGTGAGACGATCCAGTAAGCCCGGGGTAGCCTTATCCAGTTCTTACATAGAATTTGTTGCCCGCACTTGCTTTGCACTATGGCAGGGAAGTTTCATGCCAAATTGCACGCCTTTCGAGCTCTATTCTAGTGCTTCCAAACCCTTTATTCAATTGGTCAAACGAACACTACACCCTCATCTTATGCCTCAAGTAGGACTAGTTGCCCTTCTATATGTCCATCGATATCTGGTCTGCCAGCGCAAAAATCTGATATTTTCTCAAATTGACGATCCCCTCAGTCCGCAAGAAGTAACCCAACAAACAATTCCTGCGCCGGGAAGTGAAGCGCGAGTTTGGTGTACTGCGCTTTCCTTGGCCATCAAAGAAACCGATGATCGAGCTGCTTGTTCCAGATTATGGAAGCCAGCATGTGTGGACGAACGAGCTGGTGGAATGAGCGCAGTGGAGCTGGGAATTATGGAGTTGGAGTTTCTAAAAGGCGTTGAATGGAAACTCAAAGTGTTGCCTGAACAGTTTGAGGACTGGATGAACTGTTTGAGCAATTTCCGTAACTACGTGTTAATGATGAAGAAGAGAGAATCCGTCATTTTATTGGAACAGCATTCCATGGTGAAACAGTCGGAAATGTTGAAAACTCGTTAATTCCTTTACTTCTTCTTTTAGATTAGAATAACAAATAGAAGCTTCTTGTCTTATTTAACCTTTTTTCTTGGTTTCAGGACATTGACCTCCCCCTTCTCCTGCTCCAATGCTCTCTTTATGGCGCTCCCACTCGTGTTGGTGTCGTAGTTGGTGATGACAAGTATGTCTCTGCAGAAATTGGTACAGTCAAGTTTCTTGAAAGTTGTCAAGAATTCTCGAGTGCTAGAAGTGGCAGACTCTCTACTACTATAATTCCCACCCAAGAGTATTTTTAAAAGTGAATTATAATCCTGTTGACTGAGATTTCCCACTTCATCGAAATCCACACCCTCGGTATTATCCTCGGTAGAAGCAGTAACAGCAGCAGATGTAGGAGTGGAAATGGATGTAGAAGAAGAAGTGGGAGAAAAGGTGATGCAGAAAAAGGCGGCTAATTTACCAGAATTGAATTCCACCGCAATCGACATCAACTCGGATAACTCATCTACGGTAATAGTAACCAGGTTGTCCTTGATTATACGCGTCTTGGGATCATCAGGGAATTGTGGAAGGACCTGCGAGGCAATTTCACGCCCTCCAGCTCCTAATCCCCACTTCCAATCCACCCCCTTTGCAGCCCCAGTACCCAAAGCGGGCAGTAGAAATGAGGCTTCTGAGGGTGCAAGGCCTGGAATAATCCAAAAATGTTGCATGGTGGGGTTCTCAACCAGACAGGAAAAGTCCGATAATACTCTTTTCCACCAAATTATCAATTGTCGGTCATTCAATACATGTTTCCCAGGAACTTTCTTGGAATTAGGAAACAGATATTGCGGCTGAGCTCTAGCGAATAAAAAAACTGATACATTTACTCTGGAGGTGGCATGGATAAAATCAAGATAGGCTTTGACCAAGGCTTCCGCTATACTCCTACTCTGTCCCTTTTCCTGATTCTTTGAGGGGAAAATACGCGGAGCAGCATGACCAGAAGTATCGATTTTTTCTATATTAACCACAGTTTGATTGTCGAGGTAATATTCACAAGTTTGAAGCGCAGTTATGAAGATTTCTTCGCCCTGGCCCAAATCCTCTGCTACGATAAAGAGTCGGGATATCTGACGAGTTTTCTCCTCTTGTTGCCCGTGTTGTTTTTTGTATAGAGGCCGTTGTAAATAGCTGCTACAAGACGTCCCGTATAAGGATAATCGAGTATTTGGAGGCAAAGTAATGATATTTTTCAGGAATCCGCTTAACCTGTTTATCATTAAAAATTATTCTTTTTTTTCACCTCACTCCTATGAAGGATAAAGTAAGTCCCCCCCTCTGTATGTATGTATGTGTGTGTGTGCAAAAATGATGAAATTCTTGGTAAACGGCATTTTTTGCTCTTTTTCTCAGGTCAGAGATTTTACTTAAACTTGAGGAGAAACCGCTGCATTGCACTACAGCAAAAGGATTCCCCCTAAAGTAAACCCGACTTTAGATTAGAGGGAGAATATCTCTTGACGAAACTGTAAAGGCGCATCCATGTATTCTGATAATGTTTTCCTACTTCACCTTTGTATTTTTGAAGAACATACTGATAAACTTGTGATAGTGTTCACCAACTGGATACGGAAAGTATAATAAAGTTTTGCACATTGTTCCAGATCTTGTGATAATCAATGATGTTCACCATCGCTCGTCGTCGCTTGACTCTATGCACCACCACCACCGCTCTGCGTTGTACAGTTAACCCTCAAAAAAGCTGTAATTTCTTAAACCTCTACTAATCACGCGCGAAGTATTCTCCACCTCACACCAACAACAACATGTTAAGGTGAAAGTGAAGAATCCCGTGGTGGATTTGGATGGTGATGAAATGACCAGGGTTATTTGGAAACAAATCAAAGATAAAGTACTCCAACCCCTCTCTCAAAGCTCACCATCTTTTAGCTAATCTTTCCTTACCTTGATTTGGATGTCAAATACTATGACCTTGGAATTGAAAACCGAGATTTGGTAAGAGCTTGAATGGAGGTAGATGAAGAGAGAGGGAATAATAGACGGAGGACTCGGTTACCAAAGAAGCAGCTTTAGCCATCAAGGAATATGGAGTTGGCATTAAATGTGCTACTATTACGCCAGATGAGGCGCGAGTTAAAGGTTTTTGCCATACGGAAAGAGAGGAAGTTGATTAAAAGTGTAGAATTTAACCTGAAAAAGATGTATCGTTCTCCTAATGGAACCATTCGAAATATCCTGGGTGGCACAGTATTTAGAGAACCCATCCTAATGAAAAGCATTCCTCGAATCATCCCCACTTGGACGGAGCCTATTGTAGTTGGACGTCATGCCTTTGGCGATCAGGTTTTCCCCTCTCTTACTTTTATATCTTATCATGAGTGAGTAGTATCGTTGCACCGACTTTAAAGTGGATCAACCAGGAAGATTTGAAATGATTTTTACTCCTGCAAACGGTGATGAACCACGTCGTTGGGTTGTCTATGATTACCAAGTATCTCTCTGCTTTGCATTGATTCTACTATTATTGTGCGTGGTAGGATGCTGGAGTAGGATTGGGAATGTTCAATACTGATCAGGTATTCTCTTTAACCATCTGTATGCTAACCACTCTCGCATAGTCAATTAGCGGTTTTGCGCATAGTTGTTTCAACATGGCCTTGAAGAGAGGAATGCCACTCTACTTTAGCACTAAAAACACCATTCTAAAAGCTTATGATGGTCGCTTTAAAGATATCTTTGAAGATATCTTCGAAAGGTATTTCTCAAATACTGTGCTAATTTTGCCAAAGAGATTATAAAGAGAAATTCCAAGATGCTGGCATTTGGTATGAGCATAGGCTGATAGACGATATGGTGGCGCAGGCGCTTAAATCCAACGGAGGATTTGTTTGGGCACTGAAGAATTATGATGGGTAATTCGATTGAGTGTAAAATTCGCCTCTAAATATGGAATTAGTGATGTTCAATCAGACATTGTAGCTCAAGGTTATGGATCTTTGGGGCTAATGACCTCAGTGCTGGTTACGCCTGATGGAAATACGTTGGAGGCCGAAGCAGCGCATGGTACCGTAACTCGCCACTATAGACAGCATCAGCAGGTAATTCTCTCACTTTGGTACACTAACAAATATCAACAATTAGGGCAAAGAAACTTCCACTAATCCAATTGCTTCTATATTTGCCTGGACAAAGGGATTGGCACATCGCGCACGTCTAGATGACAACAACGATTTGCGTCAATTCTGCAAGGATTTGGAAAAGGCATGTATATCCACCGTTGATGAAGATGGAAAGATGACCAAAGATCTCGCTTTGTCTGTCTATGGAAGTCGGTTGAAACGACCTCATTATGTGACCACCTCAGAATTCATGGATAAGATTGCCAAGAATCTCGCTCGCATTCGATCACAGCATGATCGAGTACTCCAGGACATTGAAGATCAGCGTGAATAAAAACTTTTATGCTTTTTACAAAGGAGTTGTGCTTTAAACCTGCTAATACTTGTCGCTAAATCCCCCACAAAGAGAAGGAAACATTGACTTGGGCCTAAAGCTATACAAAGTTAATCTCGAGACAGTGTCTGGCCCCTAACAGTTCCATCAACGGAAGACAGCAGGGAATTTGGCTGCTCTTAGAAAACTCAATTGATTCCAAGAAAGCAGGGCTGACTAACTAACACGTTGAAATTTAATCAATTCAAAGTTGTGGGACGTGACGATGATGTTTTCCTCTCGTCCGTTCGTTGGTGGCAACTTTGTAGCTCATCGTTTATTAAAAGAAATTGAAGAATGTCGTTTGGATAAGGAAGCTGGGATTAGCTTGGAACCCACTCAACAAGATACAATTTGTAAATCCCCTTATTCCTTCCTAATACCCTATAGCACATTTCAAGTGTAAATTTGCTGGACCTTCTGGAACTTGTTATGAAGGGGGAACATTTCAATTGGATATTCGAATTCCTGTACTCTCTCTCTCCTCTAATCACTTCATTTCTTAACCAATTTAAATAGGAAGGATACCCGTTTCGTCCAGTCCAGATGCAATTTGATACCCCCATATATCATCCCAACATTAGTTCACAAACGGCAAGTTTTGCAGCTGACGTGGTTAATCTTTGCAGGGAGTTATTTGTTTGGATATTTTAAAGGATCAATGGACGCCTAGTTTGACCATCAAGAGTGCCGTACTCTCAGTCCAGGCGCTATTGTGTACGCCAGAGCCCAATGATCCACAAGATGCGGAAGTAGCTTCTCATTATTTGAAAGATATTGAAGATTTTAAACGAACTGCTAAATTTTGGACTGAAGCTTATGCTGCTTCCGATGCTAACTAGTTGTAGTGTTCTTTCGGATCAATTCATTGAAATAAACTTTCTCTTTGTGTTTGTGCGTTGTGTGTTTGTACATCATCCTCATCACTATTCCATACCAACCAGGTTACTCTTGAACGGCTTCTTCAGGACGCACTGCGCTTTGATCTCCATGATAGGGATGGTTAACCACATTAAACCAAGGAATGGCATCTAACCCCGGTCAACAGCGTCGAAAATTCCATCTTACCAAACTTCAATGCCGCATTTCTGGAGTTGGAGGCGGCAACTTGCTGCAAATTTGGCGATAAACGCGAAGTTCCATGAATATCCTTGCCCTGCTTGAGCGCTTCCTTCCATTCTTTTCGATATTTTCCTTGTTCCCGTTCATTTTCCAACCAGCCCCAAAATCTCTCTACCAAGATTCTTAGCTTAATATGGTATGCTTACGGCTGGAGGTCTGATACGCATAAAAAAAGCCGCCTATAAATCCAAACAATGCACCAACTGCCAACGGTGCTCGTAATTGTCGCGCATGTCTTACAGTGGGATTAACTTTTTCCAACACATAAAGTCCAAGTGGAAACCCGGCAGTTCCTGCAGCCCATGCCAGATAATCACTGGGACGGAAATATGAAACCACCCGACGGAAATGCGGATCAGTGTCGAGCACTGGAAACGGCGTAGAAAAAGTTGTAGTATTTAACGCTGATTGTTTGGACATGTGTCTTCTCGTGACCTTGCTCATCCAAGACATCAATCTATTCTTGAATGCACACCTGAATGTGTATTTCTTGATGGCTTCAAATAAATATTATCGTTCTAAGTGACGCTAGCTTCCATTAGGTTTTCCAGTATTCCACTCTAACCCAGCACCGAGGTGAATGGAATCTTTTCAACATTCACAGGTTGAGACTGCGTAGTAATCAAGAAATATTTTCTTATACATTAAATATTCCAAAAGGATTATATTTTTGTGTACTTACGGACAATTGCAGTGAAAAGTGAGAAAATTATTAAAATGGAAGGGTAATTTTGAACTTGATTTGTTCATGGGAAATATTTTAAGCGGCTTTGGCACAAAAAAAATCACTTTTTTTTTTGTTTCCTTAACTACTTCTCCTTCATCAACATCAGCAGCGCAAGTGTTGACTCTACACATCAAACTCTCTTTCTAAGAATTTCAAGCCCCCTTTCTCCAACATGTTAAAAAACCTCGTTTTCTTCACCTTTGTTTGCTCGCTTTTCCTTAAAATAACCTCCAAACCCTGGTACCGCGGTACTTTAAGAATGACCTGGCCGTTTACTACTTGTCCGACTCCATTTATTGATAATGGTCTGTATGCATTATCCCATTTAGACAATGCACTTACTCTGAGTTACTGCTTTGGAGGCTGTGTGTTGAAAAACGGCGCCGTACAATATGGCAACCTCAACAAAGCAGTAGTCTGTAAGGAGAATAGTGAACAAGGATTATGGAATAACAAATGGCAGATTAAGTTGATTTCCAATTCTCAAGTTCAACTCTACATGAGTGGTACTGGATACCTAAAAATTGATGAATCTTCTCCTGATGATGTTGTCCCTTTATACCTTGACTCCAATGCGGGAACCACCTGGACCGTTGAGAATATTTCCACCAACACTGGGTATTGTGTGGTTGCTTTGAAAAGCTCGAACGGTAAATACATTGGCCATGGCAACCCCACAGATACCCCTGCTTGGTCTGTTTTACGATCAGAGTTCAATTACCCGGATTTGGCTGTCAAGAGCGGAGGTCCTGGTAGTCCAGAAAACAGTAGTGCTTTCAAATTTGTAGTTGAAAATGCTTAGACAATAAAGACTTGATTTAAACCAAGTGAGTCCTAAATTATACGTATTCGCAGAGAAATTTAAGAAAGTCACAATCCTATCAAAACAAGACCAGTTCTAACTATTATCACGGACTAAAACTTCAAGCTGAAGAAAGTGGTTTTCAAAATACAAAGAGTTAACGATTGTTTCTGTTTCTGGAAGAAAAATAATCACTCCCTTAACTAGGTATTAAGTGAAATGTTCTTAAACTGAAATTCACAGTCGCTGTAACATGTCTTATACGGAATTGCAATTAAATAATACTTTATTGTTCAATTCTCGATGCAAAGCGTGGGAACGCTTTTGTTGGAGTGAACATTTTTTATACCGTACTGATTTTCCAAAAAATAAGCCTTTTATTTTCCTATCCCCTTTTCCATTCACTACTCAATCACACATATATTTACCACCCACAGGCAATTAAACAACAGCTTCGATGGGTAATCTCTAAATTAGCGTGCGATTTTTGACGGGAGCAAAGGTAAAATGTAAATTGATGGAGAGCAAAGGGGAGAAAAAACCTTTTTGTGAAGGGAGTTGAGAAACATCGTTTATTTCGTATTAGTTCAGCTGCTAATAAATGTCCAAGCTTTTAAAATTTTGTCATTTCATTTAGCTTATTTTTCTTACATCATTAAACAATTTCTGTAATTATTAATTCTGCGAAATATAATTGAAGTTCCTGCAACAAACTCGGTTGTGGGAAAACACAGCACTTGTGAAGTAAGGTTGAAATACCTAACTTCTTGGGGAATTTTCAAAAATACTCTTCTTAAAAATTCAAAAAAATTCAATTTTCATTAGATCTACTGTCAAGTGTCAGGCTAAAAGCCTGAGGGGAACCTTTTCTGACTTATGTGAGGGGGAAGGGAGGACCGAAGTGGTATTAACCACTCAGGAGGAGAGTAAGAGGAGGAGGGAGAAGAGATT
>QZWR01000103.1:0-40467 GCA_004114325.1 Zoophagus insidians
GCAGACGCAATTTCCTATTTGCTAGCTGCTAATCCAATGTCTTGGGCCACTTCTAAGTTTCCAGTTAAGATTTGGATGCATCACTTCTAATTCCGCAGAAACTTTTAACTCCTGGATTGGACCACTTCGTAATGGATCGCACCTCAGCCTATTGATCAGGTGGATCTCGCTCGTGACTGGCGTTTTTTTCAAGAGGCAATCAAATTATCGGTCTTTGAAGTTGGACTTGCCAGAGGCTACCCAAAAGCGGATTAGCGAAAGAACCCGAGAAGGACAGAGGCATAGAGTCTTGCAATTTTCGGGCACTGGGTTTGAGGTTACCTACAATCGGAAACATCAAACGAGGATAGTGCAGCTTGATCAAAAAAGCTGCACTTGCGGAAGTTTTCGCGAGTTTCAATTTCCCTGCTTACATGGCATGGCCGCCATTGCCAATTCTCGCCTTTCTCCGATTTCATTTATTCACAAGACGTATCTGATGGATTCTTTAAGTTCCCTCTACGAGGTGCACATTACTCCTGTGGATCCGAGCACACTCGTTTCTGACAACCACACGCTTCCTCCAAAGATCCTTAAGAAGACAGGACGACCGAGAAAGCTGCGAATAAGGTCTAGAGGAGAAACATCTGCCGAAAATCAGGTGGTGTGTGGTACTTGCGGTACCAAGGGCCACAAAACTCGCACTTGCTCTCGTCGAAAGGCAGCAATACCAAAATCCAATGAAAACTGTTTACTCATTTATAACCAGAAACAAGCCCTACCCGTTCCCCGAGCAGTAACGAGTGTAGAAGTGGAAAACGGAGCGCAGCCAGTGAGAGATATAACGAATTTGAAGTTACGTAAAAGAGGAGTCGTATTATGCAGAAATTGTGGAAAAAATCATTATAAGAAGACAGTTTGTGTAGTTGATGAAATTTAAATTTTTCAAATTTTTAAACAAGCCTATTTCTGAAAATATTTTCATTTTCTAGCCCATTTTTGAAAATACCCCTTTTTTCAAACAAAATATTTTATATGGTCATTTTGTAAAATTCCCCTATTAACAACATCAATTTTACTAATTTGGGATATTATTTTCTGAAATTTTCCTGTGATTAATTTGATATTAGGATTAAAAGGCAAAGCCACTAATAAAAATACCTATTTTGATTGTCAAGGACTGGGGGAAGTCCCGACATGGTGAAAAGAGAGTGTGTGAAAGTGTAATATTATAAGAAAAACGTATGAGGGAAAAAGTCGTTATTCTGTATTATTTCGTGGAAAAGCAGCACACTTTTAACAGTGCTGTTTACAAATACTTTTCACGTGACACTGCCATTGAGGAAATCCCGTTGTGCCGCAGCAAATTCGTTGTAAACATCTCGCTTGGCGTGAAATTATTACCATATTAGTTTTAAGGAATTTTCATAGCTTCGAAAGCTCTAGCACCGGCATATTTGAGGCGGCGAATTGCGGATTTCTCATCGGAAGTGCATAATGTCAGAACTTGTCACGAATAAAATTGGTTTTGAAGAGCACCAAAAATTTGGTAATCAAAAACTCCGAGAAAATTTGTCTCCGATGATGTTCTTCCATTTTTCCTTCTGCGAATTTCAAACACAACTTTTCTCTTGCTAAAACGCGATTAGAGCCATGAAGCCTTCTCTTTTCTCCACTCTTTTGATCCTTTTTCTTTGTCAAGTATGCCGTCCCACCACCACCTTAACCCTCCCGTTAGCCCGTAGAGGTGTCGCGCCCATTAAACTTCCTACGCTCCCACCACTACCGCCATTGCCTTCTAAACTCTCAAGTGATCTGCTCAACTTGACAAATAATAGGATTACCCTTACTGGTACTGAGGGTAAATCCTTACGAGTCGTCAACTCGGTTTTGAAAGGCGAGGTTATTCCTAAAAGTGATGGTAAAGCTACCGGACTTGACGAATTTCTCTTCACTGTCACCAAATTTACCAAAAATCCTCCTCAAATTGAATTGCGATCCATGAGTTCTAACCTTTACGTCTCAATTGCTCATAATTCAGCCAATTTGGGTAGAGAGGGTAATGAATTAGCCTCAGCACTACTCCAAACTGGTTTTACAACTTGGGACTTTTATGTCGAGAATTCGAAGTTTATACTACGAGATCCATTTGGTTATTACCTCTGTTATTCTGGTTCGGGTTATGTTGGTAGGACGCTACTCTACGACACTTGCAAATTCAACTTGAGTATATTTAACCCCCGTGTGGGTGCTGGAAGCCAAGATTTTAAACCCCCATGGGGATAAACCTATGTTTGATTTTATCGTGAATAAACAAGGTTTCACAACCTGTTGCAGAGTGAAATTCTTTTATTCCATGATTAATTGTTGTTTTCTAATGGTTTATTTGATTTACTTCGCCATTTATCACTCTCAAATTGTTGTACTCGATCATGAAGATTTATTCCTGAAATTTACATATAAAGAGTGAAAATATTGGATAATAAATTCCAGTTTTCCTTTTACAATATCTCAACTTCTGCTGAGCTGCGCTTCAACATGAAAACGTCTACTTTCTCCACTGGTTGGATCCTTTTTCTTGCTCCAATATGTTTTTCCATCACCAACAACCTCCCTTTAACCCCAGAATTGGCCCCTATCGCTCTCGTACCCAAGAAACTTCCTACTCTTCCACCACTCCTGCCATTACCTTCTCCGCTTCCTGCTGAGGTGATTGATTTAAACTCGACCTACAGAACGATTGTCCTTAATGGCACTGATGGTAAATCTTTGAGTGATGTGAATTCTGTTTTGAAAAGCGACGATTTTTTCAAAAAGCTTGAAGTTGGTAAGGAATTTTATAACTTTGCCTTCGACGTCACCAGGTACACTATCGATCCTCCTAAAATCGAATTGAAAGCTGCAACTTCTGGCCTTTACATTTCAATTGCTCATGATTTGAGCACTGCAACAGTGGAGAAGGATGAATTAAACGCAACTCTAGCCCAGAATAGCTTTGGAATGTGGGATTTTTCCTACGATGATTCGATGTTCATCCTGCGAGATCCTCTTGGATACTACCTCTGTTCCACTAATTCGGGTATTGTTGGGAAGAAGAAATTTTGCAATACTTGCAGATTTCGCGTGCAATCTTTTAACTATCTGATATCAATTCCTTCTGGAAGTGGCATCTTTAAAAATCGATTTGGATAGGCGATTTTACGTAAATACATCCTTGATGAACATTAAATCATTTTCTAGCAGAAATTTTATTTTTTTTCTGTAAAAACGCAAATTTTATAATAATCCAAGCGTTGGCGCTGTAAAATCAATGGAATTATCAAAGCTCCATTTAAATTCTTGGATTTTATAGCAATAAAATCAGGATAATATTTAAAAGTAGCCTAAATTTCCTGTGCATTTCATTTGTTCAGCCATTGAAATACAACCAGGTTATATTTTTCTGGTTATATAAGGTCAGTTACTATATATATATATATATATATATATATTCAATGTAGTAACATTTATATTTAAATATTTACTCAAACAGCAGAATTAATATCTTTCATATTGATTCTATTCTTGCGTAGGACAGAAATAAGGTGTAATCAGGGAAACTTAAACTGTTGAAGCGTTTCACAAGTGCAACTTCATCCACAGTCATACTTCTCCTCCAGCTTCATAGTTTTGTTCATATATTCGATTCTCCTCTTTTGCTTGAGATATCGCGTTAATCCAAGTCAGAAGTTCTTTCTTCATCAATCCAAAAGCGATTTGGGAGAAATATGGCAAAATAAGGGCATTTGGTAAAAAAGTAATGATTTCAGCCCATGAGATTGATGACGTCTTTTACTCCTACCATTCTCTGTCCCCATTTCCTTCACTCTCAAACACAACCTTTTTTCTTCAACCATGTCTTTTTATCAGAAAACTTGCCTTGCTCTCTTCCTATTAGCTCTTCCTTTCCACCATGCCCTTCCTAGATCAGCCTACACTGGTCGTACCCAGGTGGGTCGGGGCAATCGTTTAGAAAGCATTACGACCACCTCGCAGGTTCCCCCGGTAGTTCCACCTAGGTCCAACGTTCAAACTGCCATCCCAGTAGCCATTAGTGTAGCCAAAATGCCACGGTTTTAAATAGAAGAATTCAGTGAATAAAAAACTACTTCCTTCAAAATTTGATCACCTGATCTGTCTTTCGTGATGTTGGAAGTTTCGCTAAAATCGCTGAAGAGTAGCTTTTTAAACATTCCTCCAAGTTATGCCGATTCCATTTATCAATCCAAAAAGGTTTTCTTATAATCGAACTTTGCCTGACAAATATTGACTCTTTTGCCTAGTCGATGCAACACATTGTCTTGGAAGTGACTTGGAATCAAACCAAAGCTTACTTTTCTTGGTCTGGGTTTACCAGTACTCCTGAGAATGGAAACCCCACTGTGGAATTTGATAGCATGTTGGGACAAGAACTGGGCTTGGAGCCTGGAACGGAGGTAATATTTGTAATAATAACAAGTCTGAATAAAAGAAAGATCAACCTGAGATTAATTATGCATACCAAGGTTGGAGCTTCAATTAGTGTCGAACCAGTAACCGAAGATGATTGGGAAATTGTGGTATGCTACATTCCCTCCCTCCGTCGGTTAACTTGGATGGTAGGAAGGTAACGCTGGATTTCTGGAGGATGAGATTTTAAAGCAAGTTCGAGTATTTTATCCAAAACAAGTTTTAATCATATGGATTCATCAAGTATTGTTTCTTTCAATAGAAAACATTTGCCTAATTGAATCTTAGGTTCCTGTCAGATTAAGAGTTGGTAAGTTTGTTTTGACACAAATATAAATGGTGGCGGTGGCGATGGGCAAGGATAGTTGATCTATCACCAGCATCAGAAAAATTTATAGTATTGCAGAGTTCTGGTGAAGTCTTTGTCTGTCCGAAACCACGAGCTATTTCTACTACTACTGCCGCTTCTGACCTGGTCAATCCCACGGTTTTCAAAATGCTTCGTTTACTTCCTGCCTCTTGTGGTTTGATTGAATTGTCAGAGGAGCAAGAACATGCTGGTTTTATTTGTATAGTGGGAAAATCAGAAGATCTAGCCCAGGATGCTATAGTGAAGCTAGAAGTAACAGTTTTGGAATCTGCTTCTGCTGTTGGATTGGCTTCAAAGAAAAAAGGTGAAGCGGATCATGGGCATTTGAAACCCACAACTATACATTATGCTCGAGTAAAGTTGGACGAAAGGATCCCCAAGCAGCATGTCTTGTTTAATTCGTTGCTTTGGAAATCCATGGTTGTTGATGCCTTTTCTATTATTAGGTTCATTCAATTGCTATTTCTTATGGTTGAAACCTTGTTGAAATAGCGTAAAGACTATTCCACTCCCTGATCATATTCAACTATTGGAACATTGTAGAATTATTCTCCCCCAGCCTAGAAATATTCCTACTGCTAAAAACTCTCAACAGAATTTGGAAGAACATGTTAAAAGTACCCTTAATTCTAAACATTGAGCCAAGCCTAGTGATACAGTATGGTTAAAGTCATTGGAAAAAGGAGCCATTATATCTTCTGGAGCTTTGATCCATTCAACTAACTATCCCTTTTTTATATATTTCATGCCACAAAAAATTTTGAATGAAGAAGAAGCAGTTTATTTAGCAATAGTCGATGGCTTGAATTTCGATAAATGGAAGTTTACCATTGAAGATTCCAAGCCCTCTGCCCCGTCTTTATTTCCTGTTCAATTGTAGGCCCTCTTCTCCTGAGCATAACTTTGACATTGGCGAGAAAGACAAACACCAAAGCTGGGAGGAGTGAGTGAGATCTTGAAAGAAGCTTTAGAATTCTTAAGGGTTAGGTTTGCTCCTATTCCCGTTTTCCATACATTTGGTTTAGCAGGTACATTAAGTTTCCTTTATATAACAACATTAAAAAAGTTACTGGAGGAATGTTGATAATTGGACGACCTGGCTCTGGAAAAACCAGTCTTATTTCAGCCATCTTGGAAAAGGCGAAAAACGCATTAATAAGTATGCCTTCGTTAATTCAGGGATACGGTGGTTGACGCTGGGTGGGGTGGGTCGGAATAGATAGCGTATTTGTGAATTGTATTGAGCTTGCGGAGGATCGACTTGTGGTAATCAATGAAAAGTTACAAAAGGCCTTGGATGAAGCCGCCTGGAAAAGTCCTTCAATCTTAGTTTTCGATAATTTGGAAAGACTAGCACCTGCAGAATTAGAGGTACTTTGCCCATGACAATAATGTGCTGAGGTTAGCATAAGCATGCAGATTCAACTCGCAGCAGGCATATAGCAGAGAGAATAACCGAGATGCTAAACAGTACAATGAAGAAACATCAAATTATGATCCTAGCAAGTTGTTCGCAACAAGATTCATTGCATGAAGCAGTGTTGAATAATCATCTCTTTCGCAAGACGATAACTCTTAAACCTCCTGGCAAACTTGAACGTGGCGAGGTTTTTATTGGTGCATGGATTTAACCCAAGAAGTAGATTCTGGAAGTTTTATTGGCTGATAACAAGTGGCATGATTATTTTAGACGAATTGATTCTGCTCAGGTTGCTACAGAGACAGAGGGATTTTTACCGGTTGATTTCAAGGCTTTGGTGGAAAAGGCTGCATTTGCTGGTTTGATGAGGAGGAATAATGAAGGTGTGGCCAAGATGGAAGATTTCTCCAGTGTTTTGAAGAGTTTCCTTCCTACATCTTTAAAATCCATCAAGTTGCAAAGTTCAGAGGTGAAATGGAGTGATATTGGAGGTATTGGCCTATTTAGAGTTGAGTTGATAAAAGGCATATAGGACTAAGAGATACCAGGCGAATATTAAGAGAGACACTGGATTGGCCTACAAAATATTCAGCAATTTTTAATAAATGTCCCTTGAGACTTCGTTCTGGGTAGGTCTCTCTTAACAAAGACGACTAAGAATAGGCTGCTGTTGTATGGTTATCCGGGATGTGGAAAAACCATGCTGGCATCAGCAGTCGCGAAAGAATGCGGACTTAATTTCATTTCGGTAAAAGGACCCGAATTATTAAACAAGTATATTGGGGCCAGTGAGAAATCAGTAAGGGATTTGTTTGAACGAGCAGAATCGGCCAAGCCCTGTGTTTTATTTTTTGATGAGTTTGAATCAATTGCTCCTAGAAGGTATTTCAGCCCCCTGAATGATGAAGAATGAAGAAGAAGAAAATAGAGGTCATGATAGTACCGGTGTAACAGATAGAATTGTCAATCAACTATTAACACAGATGGATGGAGCAGAAGGTTTGGAAGGAGTTTATGTCTTGGCTGCTACTAGGTTTCTTCCCCCTTTCTTTTTTTACTTTTTAGAACAAGTTTAATGATGAAGAAAATAGTCGTCCTGACCTTATTGACCCTGCACTTTTAAGGCCTGGCCGGTTAGACAAGTCATTATTGTGCAATATGCCAAATGTGAAAGAGAGGGGAGAGGTATAAATTAAGGGGAGAGTTTTAAGATTACGCGAGGGAAAAGATCTTGCAAGCTCTTGCTAATAGTTTTGACCTTGGTTCAGAACTCGACTTGGAAGAATTGGCCCAAAGATGTGAGGGATATTCTGGGGCCGACTTGCAAGCGCTACTATACAATGCACATTTGGAGGTGATTCATGAGGCGATGAACCAAGTGCTTAATACACTGCCAAGAGGACCAAAAGTTGAAACAATAGAATATGCAATTGCTAGTGCTACCGAAACGAAAAATCGACTTTCCAACGCAGAATCCAGTGAAATTACAGCCAAAGTACTTTATCTGGTTGGTGGTGATAAATTGATGATGATAGTTGGGACGAATTCTGAATAATTCAACCATTGAAAACGACTTGTTACAAACCAAGGTATTCTCTTACTTAAAAATGAGGCAAGAAAAAGAGTCATTTTAGGGAATTATCATAGAGTCCAGACATGTGACCAAAGTGATGAAAGAACTACGACCTTCCTTGACCCAAAAGGAACGACGCCGATTGCAGTTGATGTGAGTTTGACTTTTTTCCCCCTTTGGCTGAAGTGGACAGATATGAGGAGTTCATGCAAGGCAGAGATGCTAATATGCCCACAGGGATGGGACCAATAGGAATCGGATCACGCGTAAGCTTAGGATAAGGCGTGGATCAATTGAGAAACAAGGAAAGAATTAAAATTAAAAGTAGTAAAAATTTTTGTGTGGAAGGGAAAATTTTTTTTTGCATTTTTACCACATCCCTCTTTATATTTTTCCAAAGTATGTCCCGTCCTGGCAACCAAGGGGAAAAAGGAGATCTCTATGTTCCCAAAGCGAGTAATCAACCTAAAGGACAGGTACGCCGCTTGCAGTTGCGTTTTCTCATCTTCAGCTTGCTGCCCTGCTGCGTGGGCGCGGATTTGAATTCGACGCGGATGGCAATTTCAACGAGTTTGGTGGGCGGTCGACCAGTGCTCCGCCTACTCAAGTATTGGCCGATCGGTTAATCGTACGTTGTTAGAAAATCACCTAGTTTATCTTTGTCTTAGCGATCTGACAGTGAAGCCCCGTCACCCAGCGATCCTCGGCTCGATCCCAACTATGCTGCATTTTATTATGAACACTCTCGCTTGGATCCTAGATTACCACCTCCCCTCTATGCCCCTGGTCAGTCCTGGCAGGTCATTGCAGGCGGTGGTGGTGGTAGTAATCTTGTCAGCTCGCCCCGTCTAGCCAATCCATCCAGTATTCGAAGTCGCTTTTTCAGTGGTATCTCTTCGCCATATATATGTGTGTATTTAACAGAAAAGGTGTCACGGCTGCTGAGGTTCCTGAAGGAACTCCTAGTCGAGGACCAAGTGAAGCTGAACTCAAGTCACAATCACCTTGGCGTCCCACGCTTCGCAATCAAACCCCAGTACAAACTGAAGTATTGAGACGTCAACTGGCAGACTTGAGCAATGATCCTGTTCGAACTTCCTCACCGCTCAGAACGCTCTCTCCCAAGCCAGGAATGCCACCAGGTTTAAATAACCCAGGGCTTAGATCTCGTGGTTCCTTCTCCTCACTTCGTCAGCCCTTGGGACCTCCAGATAGCAAGGTAATAATTAAATACAATAACTAAGGGCTGTTGTTATAGTCGGAAGAAGTTGCTTACATTCGCGGTTCTACCAGCACACCACCACCACAAGGTACAAGAAGATTTGCTGGTAATGATGCTGCGGAGGATGATTCTCAAGTTTCGGGAAGTCGCTTGGCTGCGCTAAGAGGAATAGCTGGCAGAGGAACCCTTAGTCCACCTCCCAGGAGTAACTCGACACCTCCAGGAAGTGTTCCTTATGGTGCACAACAAGCTGGTAATGTCCGCTTTGGCGAAGTACCTCAAGGAAGCGCTGCAGCAATTGGATCTGGCAACGACGATGTAGTCAAACTATTTATGGCGATGAGAATGAGTGGCGCAGATAACGTACGTGTTTCTCATTAACACTAACTAAGCAGGAAAATAAGCAGGGTGGAGCTATGGGACCTTATGATAATTCTTTCGGTAAATACTTTAAAAGTCAATTAATAATTTACCGGGTTGTTTAGGAGATTCTGGTGAGTTTATTTAATGGGACTGAAATTAAAGGTAATAATTAAAGATTTAATAATTATTAATAATTTTTCCATTATAGAGTGATAATTTCAATTAGCCAGGGGTAATCGTACAGGACAACCTCCTTCTAATCTTAATACGGGATTATTTGCCAAGGGAAGCTACCAACAATCACCGGTTACACCTTCTTCTCCTGGTAAGTTCCTTACAAAACACTTACCAAGATCTAGCTGCCGAGTTTTCTCGTCGCACTAACTCGATGGGGCCATCCTTCAAGCATCAACAATCAGGCTCAGTGCCTAGTACTGGTTCGTTTCCCATGGATGCATCCCAACGCTCAATGAGTTCTACAGTGGGTCGAACCTCAGTGACATCAGGACGTGAGTTGTTACCAACTTATGGTGGAACATCCTCTCCCGGCCCACACTCACCTGCCAACTTTAACGGAACGGCCGGACCAGCAGCAGCACGACGAAGTGGAGGAGGAGGAGGGACAGTGGTGGCGGAAGATGCAAACCACGGATTGCGAAGCGTTCTATTGGAAGACTTTAGAAATAACAAGAACAAGAAATACGAAATACGAGTAATTATTTATTAGGGAGAATTAACAATTGGCGACAACAGGATATTGTCGGACATATGGTGGAGTTTAGTGGAGATCAACATGGATCACGTTTTATTCAGCAAAAGTTGGAAACTGCCAGTAGCGAAGAAAAGCAGATGGTGTTTGATGAAATTCTCCCAAATTCGCTACAGCTGATGACCGACGTCTTTGGCAACTATGTGATCCAAAAGTTCTTTGAGCACGGTTCACAGCTACAAAAGTCGATTTTAGCCAAACAAATGGAGGGACACGTGCTGTCGCTCTCTTTGCAAATGTACGGCTGTCGAGTGGTGCAAAAGGTGTTTTTTTCCATTTTGCTAATACCTTGGAGCGATAGGCGTTGGAGCACGTGCTCAATGATCAACAATCCTCGTTGATTAGAGAGTTAGAGGGGAATGTTTTAAAGTGTGTGAAGGATCAAAATGGAAACCACGTGATCCAAAAAGCGATAGAACGCATCCCCGTGGAACATATTCAATTTATTATCAATGCATTCCATGGACAAGTTTACAACCTCGCGACACACCCCTATGGTTGTCGTGTGATCCAGCGCATGTTTGAGCACTGTACCGAAGACCAGGCACCATTGATGGAGGAGCTGCATCGCTACACTCACAACTTGGTGCAAGACCAGTATGGCAACTATGTGATTCAACATGTATTGGAACGAGGAAAACCAGAGGATCGCAGCCAGGTTATTAACAAGATTCGTGGCCAGGTGCTGCAAATGTCGAAACACAAATTTGCTAGTAATGTAGTGGAGAAGTGTGTGGCGTATGGCAGTCAGAGCGACCGACGTGCGCTGATTGACGAAGTGTGCCATGCCAAGGCCGATGGAGTGATACCACTGCACGTAATGATGAAGGACCAGTTTGCCAACTATGTGGTGCAGAAGATGCTGGACATTGCGGAGCCTGAGCAGAAGGAGATGCTGATCAACAGATTGAAGCCGCACTTGGGAATGTTGAAGAAGTTTACATATGGCAAGCATTTGATAGCAAGTAATATTTCTTGTAATTCTTGTTGTTAATTAACAATGGAAATAGAGGTGGAGAAGGTCATGTCGCAGGCGGAACGGAGTGGATTGTGAGTTTACACACGCGTCTCTAGCGGCGTTGACACGTAGTGTGTGTGTGCCTTTTGTTAATGTTGTACTGCGCCGCGTGTTGACTAAAAGTTGTTTCTCTTCTTTTAAATGTCTTTACTCAGACAGCTCTACGCTTGCTTCTTGAAAGAGGAGAATTTCGAGTCGATTCTCTCTTGTTTTTCCCAACTTTCACTCGCTTGTAATTCTCCCCAAACTCCACCTTTTGCTGTTTATGCCAGTTTGCGAGATTTGTTAATAGCAGAAGTACCTGCGAGTAGTGGGCTATTCAAAATCCTGGATTCACGATTTGGGCTAAAAGAATATGCTACTCCTAGTGAACATGCAGCCGTTTGTATTGTAGGGACCGGGCCAGCAGGGTTAAGAACAGCGATAGAGTGTTGCTTGCTTAAATGTCCCACTGTAGTAGTATTAGAAAAGCGCAAGAGTTTTCAACGTAACAATGTATTGCATCTCTGGCCCTTTGTTATACAGGATCTTAAACAACTGGGCGGAAAAGAAATCTACCGCAAGATTGGGATAGGAGAGTTTGATCATTTATCGATATGGCGACTTCAAACGATATATCTCAAGCTGGCATTGATCCTTGGCACCCGGGTCTATCCAGGCGTGCAATACTTGGAGACTCGTTCATTGCCTTTAGTAGATGGGGGCTGGGGATTTGGGGCCTTGACCGAACCACCACTTTTAGAGGAGGTTAGGTTCAATGTATTGGTAGGAGCGGAGGGGGAAAAGTCTCGAGTGGTTACGGAATTTGGCTTTACTACCAAGATCTTTTATTCAAGCCCATCGTTGGGAATAACGGCCAACTTTGACCACGTCCCAGGATCGCCCAACCTGGGCCTAAGGGAGGGGGGATTTATCTCTTATGCGAATGCGAAGTTTTTCCAAGGCCTGAGGTTAGAACATTCGATCATATTGGAAAACCTGGTTTATTATTGTGCAGAGACCCATTATTTTGTAATGACGGTAAAATTGGATACTTTGTTGGGATGGGATGTTTTGAAGAAGAGTGGTGGTAGCCTGGATCGATTGTTGGAGTCGGAGAATGTTGATTTGGAAAGGTTGAAGCAGTTGGTCAGGGTGGTTACAGAGGCGTATGGATTACCACCCGAGGTAGAAATGACCAAGACGCCCCAGGGAAAGGATGATTGTTGTCTTTTTGACTTTACCAATAAGCGTGCTTGTGAGCGACCCAGTAAACTTTGGTATCCATATCGTCCCAAGTTCAAGCCAGCGGCGAAAGTGGTGGCAGAGGAAAGAAAGCGAGCGATTACTGTCCCTTTGGACAAGGTCAGTGAGGGCTCTGGTAATAATGGCGGCAGTCCATTGCTACTACCTTCCTTGTCATTGGATCCGGCCTTTACAAATCATCCAAAGAGGGTTTTCACAGCTCCTGCCT
Source organism: Zoophagus insidians (assembly GCA_004114325.1). Lineage (NCBI taxonomy): Eukaryota > Fungi > Zoopagomycota > Zoopagomycetes > Zoopagales > Zoopagaceae > Zoophagus > Zoophagus insidians. The sequence continues at coordinate 12,656 of QZWR01000103.1, forward strand.
CCACTTTTACTCCTCCCATTGTTACTAATGGAGGAGGGGGAGAAGGCATGGAAGAAAAAAGCAATGCTAGAAAGCTTATAAAGCCAACTCCGCTAACGATGAAACGGATAGGAAGAGAGGTGAAACCGTTGAAATCACCTTTCTTGGAACAAGAACAAAAAAGATTGGCCAGTGGAGATTTATCGCCACATTTATTTTTCCCCAATACCGGATCACCCCGATTATTATCACCCAGTACGCCTGTTTATTTGGAAAGGAGAAGATCTTGGAATCCGCCACTTGATAATTTCGCCACTTCTATGCGAAGAAGTGCCAGTACGCCTGGATCACCTGCCCGTTCTCCCTTGGTCAGTAGTGATGAGGATTCAGAACCCGAATTGTTGGAATTGGAGGGGGTTGATCCATTAGCGAGAAAAAGGCAAGTCTTGTTGATTGCTATTACTGGCGATGCGTTATTGGAACCCTTTTGGCCCATGGGAACTGGGGCAGCGAATGCATCACTCAGTGCTCAGGATGCAGCGTGGACGATAAAGGGATTTTCGGAATATTTGTCTGAAGTGCAGTCAGAAGTGGAGGAGAAGAAGGCGGAGAGGAAGAAGAGAGAGAAAGAATTGTTGAGAATGCATAGAAATGCGTTCAGAGTACTGCAAATTAGTACGGCTGATTCATTGAGAAAGACTGAGCAGTATACGATTGATCCAGCCAGTAGATACAATCAGCTCTGATCATCGTTGTTTGGTGGTGGTGGTGGTTTGTTATTAGCCAGGAATTGATAAAGATGTTTATTTTTCGTTGTTTTAATTTCATATAAACTTGGCAAGTGCAAATGTTGTTATATCAGGGTTCAATCATCTCCACACACCCCAACAACAACAACAATTTGTATGAAAAATTAAGGTTTCTCCCGCCTGATGTATAGTGACAAGTTTGGTTCAGACTTGTTGTACACTTCCACTCCCATCACCCCTGTCTTCGTAATGACCACCACCTACTCGAAAGGCATCTATGGAGAAGAAACATTGGATGAGGAGGAGGATGGGGATTTGACATTTACTGGTGATGAATGGCATTATCCTTGTTTTACATCTCATCTACTCAACTCTTCCTGCTCTTCCTACTCTGCCACCACCACCACCACCACCACCACAGACACCATCCTGCATAACAACTCTACATTTAGCCTCAAGTTATTCCCTCCTAGAAAAGGAGGAGTTGTTAAAAGATTGAAAAAAGGCTGGAAAGCGACTCTTTCCAAGTTACTCCCTCGTTCCAACACTCGTTCCAACACTCATTCCAACACTCATTCTCACCACTAAACATCATCATATAATTTCAGCATATAAAGTATCAATTAGAAATAAAGTCAAGTTTATTACTCTTTCAACTGTTTCATCATATCTTTTAGAGAATCCCTTAAGGGTCTATACCTTATGCCCAACTCCTTCTCACTTTTACTGGTATTGATGGTAAATCCCTGGCCATGGTTAGAAAACCTGGTTTTGATTCCTACTTCTTCAACACCCGTAGCAGTTGAAGAAGCAATAGGATCAATCTGTTGGATCAAGTCGTATAATTGTTCAAGAGAGACACTAGTAGCATTTAGACAGAATCTTCCTCTTACTTCTGGCCGTTCCAGGGCTAGGACATGTGCCTCAGCTACGTCTCGAATATCCACCACGCCCACTCCCACCGTATCCACCCGAGGAACTCTTCTTTCAAACAGATTCTCAAAGTATTGCCCACTAAGTCCCAACTCTGATGGTCGCATAACAGCATATGGTCCAACCATTAATGAAGGATTAAGTGAGACCATTCTCATGTTGGTATGCTCAGCCTGATATTTCCACACCAATCTTTCTGCTTCCACCTTACTGTAATAGTAGTAATCCTTCATACCAAGGGATTCTTGGTAAAGGCTCTCATTCCAACACCCTTCATCATATACCCGGCCTGGTTGACCTGGCACTGGATGGACCGTAACTTGAGAGTGTTAGCCCGCAAGGTGATTAGGAGTACCTATGGATGAGGTATAAATGAAGGTCGAAATGTTGTTTCTAACTGCTGCTTTCAATAGCTCTTCGGTTCCTTGTAGTGCTGGTGCAATAACCTCTTTCCAGCCATCTTCGAATTTGGTCGGCACTGGTGATGCACAATGGATAATCCCATCTAGAGCCTGACCTATGACGGAATCTGACACGGGCTGGAGCAAATCCAGGTGTTGCAGGTGTAGCTTATTGGGGTAGTTGGAGGAGAGATGCCTTAACGATCTTTGTCGTTCTTCACTGACAGTAGGTCGAACAGTGGTAGTTACTGTATAACCCCTTTCTAAGAGTAATTGGATTACATGCAAAGCGAGATATCCTAGCAAACTTTTATGAGATGTTGTCCTTTACAATTGAATAAGAGAGAAGAGTGGGATGTGGGAATACCAGTGCCTCCAGTAACCAGGACGTGTTTATTACTCATTCCAACCTTTCTCCTTATCAAAAAAGACCAACAAAAATGAGTGATGATTTCAAAACTCGAATTTTACACCTCTCCGAATTCCCTTCGCACTTTACTGCTGCTGATTTGGTAGCTAATTGCCCCATCAAGGAATTCCGTATAAAGTGGCTAAACGATCAAGCCGCCTTGCTGGTGTTTTCCTCTCCCAATCAAGGTATTCCCATTCTCATTCTGGGTAAATAACCAAGCCAGCGGGTGAAACTTTTTATTTCTTACAACAACAACAACAACAACAGGAACAACAAGAACATGAAAAGTTTAAAGTGACTCCTTATTTTGGGCTTGTTCCTACTACTACTACTACTACTACTACAGGCAAGGTTCTCCTTTCCCTTGACCAAATAAACTCTAAAATGGTAGAAGTTTAGCCCGTTCCAAATCGTCCTCCCACCACTGACCTCGTCGCTAAACGAATGATTACTCACGCCTTGGGATTACCCAAGAAACCCTCTCCTGCCTTGAAAGGTATTTATTGGCGTTTATGAGTTTACCGTATATTCAGATGATGCAAATGTGGACGATTTGTGTGAATCCTTTAATGCGAATTTGAACATTAAAGAAAATGCCTCGGTCAAGGAAGATCCTAGGGAACGGATAAAGAGATTGCTTGGGCCTCAGTTGCTATTGTTGCAAAAATCACCTCCTCCCTCTGGTTAGTTAATGTAAGCAGCTATATCGATAATTACCATGCTTGACAAAATAAACAGAGAGAGTTTTCACATTTGTAATTTGGGATAATTACAACAGCAGTTCTTCTCTCTCTGTCACTCACCAACATAAAACTCCAAGAATTGTAGAAGTGTCCAGGGAAGGGACATTATTAGTAGAGGATTATTAGCACATATCAGTGGTGGTTTGAATCACACAATATTGTCAGGATTCTGAATTGCAATAATCGCCATAGTAATAATTGTCAAAGGATTATGGAACACACACAGACTAGAAGGTTTAGAGAATAATTAGGGTTTTCCATTTAGAAGGGCCGCCCCATTCATTCACCACAATTTTTAACGTTATAAAAACCATCAAAATGCAGTGCATACAACGTACAAAATCACCTTTTCTAACTTCCCACAGCTTAACGAACTTTTCTTTGAAATAATCTCTTCTTCTTAAAAATGACTAAATTTTCTTGCACGGTATTCGTACTCACTCTTGCTCTTACTGCTTTGAACTCTGATGCTGCCATGAGTGACAAACACAAGCAATTCTTTGAAAGGCTTTTCCGTACTCGGGTGGCCTGTTGGCTTCCTTCCAAGTCTCGTGGTGCTGGTGGCTTACCTAAATGTCCCTCGGGTGAAGAACTCGAGCATAGACTTTGTTATCCCGACTGTAAGCCTGGTTATCATGGTCGCGGTCCCATGTGTTTCCCTGATGATATGTCTTATGCCCGAGGTGATGGCCATTTAGCCGTTAATGGTGGTTGCGAAGAGGGAACCGAGTTGGAAGTTATAAACTGCTACACCAAATGCAAGCCTGGTTATCACGGCGTAGGTCCTCGCTGTTGGACTGATCTTGAACCCTACGGCCGAACTGCTGGAGATGTGCCCAAGTATTGTGCCAAGGAAAACAAGGAGTACGAACACGGGCTGTGCTATGACAAATGTCCAGAATCTTATAAAGGAATCTTGAATACTTGCTACATGCAAGAATGTCCCAAGAATCTTCCTCACAGATGCGGATCTGTCTGTATGGAAAACAAGCTAGAGTGTGAATTGATGGCAACTGAGGCTACTGCTAATGGTGTCTTTTTCCCTCTTACCTTCCCCTTGGGCTTGGTTTCCACATCGCCCTTGTTTGACTGGAAAGATTGCGTTTATACCGAATAAATTCTTTTTTTATTGATCTGGAATTCTCTTGCATTATCTTGATTTGTGTTGGGCTGTGTTGATTGGAAAACCTGGTATTGCGTAACATAAAATAATAAGGTTAATTTCTATTTGAGGATCAACTAGTTTCCTTATTCTTCTTGGAAATCATTCAAGTGATAGGGGCTGATAAAGTTTTGTGGGTAAATACTTTCTTAGCAAGCAACACAACAAGGATGATTCGTTCAACAGCAGGGATTCACTACAAGCTCTTCCCAAAAGGTGCTCAATTACCAACAACTTTTGCTACGAATTCGCAAAACTTGCTACTCTTGTCAAAGCGTCAAGCAGCTCAGCTTCCCAAATATCTCGAAAATCTGGGTCAATTTTTACCAGGTTCAAATGTCCATGTGGTGGGTGGTTTGGTCGATGATATAAGTCAAGGCGCCGAAGCACTCCTAATAACTGCCCCAAGGTCCATTTCTTCAGTCTTCCAAGCACCTCCTAGTTTGAGTAAAGGTCAAGGCCAGGCTGAACAAGTGTCTGTCGGTAGATGGCCCCCTTCATTCCCACCTCTTTCTACTCCACCCTCGAAAGCACAACTTCCTTTTTATTCTAACGGGGCTTTTATGCAAGAACTTGATAAACATCAGGTCTGTCCCTCCTTCTTTCTTTTTGGGATATGTAAAAGATTTACCCTGGAGGTCAGACAAATAGTGTGTTTATAACTGATGAATCCAGTTGGAAAGGTGTCCTTGCCAGTTTATCCGGTTTACATAATCACCTTCCTGGAAACAATATGGTATTCTTTTAACCATAAGGGCTAACTAGTGAAGCGAGATGGGTATAATTGCTGCTCAAACCATGTTTATTAGTCCTTTCAGTCAATATCTATTTTCGCAAGGAAATGAGTTGACTCAAGCCAGAGGTGGTGGAATCGTGGGATTAACCTATCTTTCTCCCTCCTCCTCCTCCTCTCTCTTATCCCCAGCCAGCTCCACCCCTACTATAACAGAAGAACTAGTGCTGGATTTGGAACAGTGTGGGCTTGAAGGGTTGGAACCAAGGTTTACTATCAGTGGAATTAAAGGAAACATTATTACTCGATTAAATCAAGAAAATGCCGTCTTGACCTTTATGGATTTGATTGAAAGGGCCCCAAAGGGACAGAATAGAAAGGATGAATATTTTGCTGCTCTTTATAAAAATGAGGTGACTCTAAAGTTTACTCATCTTGACTTGGTGGTGGTGGTGGTGGTATTAGGAAAGTGTACCTTATGTAGTGGCTAAAATCTCAGGTGGTAGTCCTAGCAGAGGAGCTTTGGCTTTGGATACCAAAGTGGTAATATCTGAGGGTGATTTATTGCAGGTTGTCCCCTTGTCACTGATGAAACTAATTCACAGAAAAAGGTGATGTATTGTTCAGATAATTCACCACCACCACCACCATCAACAACAACAACAAATGGTAAAAGTGCCTCGATTAGTTTTCAACATTTACCCAGTGAGGATGAGGGTTATGTTGAAGAAGAAAAGATTTTACAGGGTGACCAAATCATAGTTGCATCTGAGGGAGGCATCATTGTGGGGAAAAGTGGAAAAGAAGCTTGGTTATGCAAGGTTCCCAAGGCCAAAATAACATCAAGTCAAGTCAAAAAAAAAGCAATAATTAATTAATAGAATCTGCAGCGATTCCTACTACAGGAAACTGCCTGGAGAATTCAATCACTTCGTTTCTCAAGTCTATCATTTCTGGCAAAGAGGATTCATTTAACGCAGTCTTAAAGTCCTTTAGCTTTTTAGTTTGAACGCATTCTGCTTGGAATCGTTTTGCTAGTTCTACCCCACGATTCACCAATTCGGCGACTACTGCACAGTCTTGTGGTTTCATTCCTCTTGTCGTCATGGCGGGAGTACCTGGAAATTTAAACACATCCACTGCGAGATTATTATACCTATTCGAATGCCAAAAGGAACAAGGGCAGATCGATCACTAGGAATGGTATTCTTGTTAACAACAATCTGTACCAATTCCAACATTCTTTCAACTCGAGCACCATCAATTTCCTTTAGCAGTAATTATTGAATATTGTTATAAGAGTATTAACTTACTTTGGATCTCAGGTCGAGTAGTATTAAATGTGTATCTGTACCTCCTGTTACCAAGTCATAACCCAAAGCCTTAAACGCCTCAGAAAATGCTTGGGAGTTTTCCAAAACTGATCTTTGATATTCTATAAATTCGGGCGATTTGGCTTGTTTCAAGGCGACGGCCAAAGCACCAATGGTATGATTATGAGGTCCACCTTGATGACCAGGAAACACGCTGAAATTAATCCTATCCTCCAAGTCATACAAGTTCACTAGGACATGAGTTAATCATGATAACAACAAGGGATAGTACATGACTTATCCTTGTTGATAGATCTTACGCCTCTTCGGAAGAATATCAATGCACCTCTTGGACCACGAAGTGACTTGTGAGTCGTAGTAGTCACCACATCAGCAAATTCAAATGGTGAAGGCAACAACCCAGCAGCAACCATACCTTTATTGATCAATAAAATCAAGATTGAAGGGAAACATACCGCTAAGGTGAGCCATATCTACTAATAAATGAGAATTATTGTTATTTGCAATCTATTTTGCGAGTAAGTTGCGAACTTTTACAAAAAAAAAAAAAACAGTTCTCATCCTGGCGTAATCGATATTTCTGGGATAAGCACTGGCACCAGCAACCAAAATCTTCGGCCTATAAAGGGTAGCGTTTCTTTCCAAAGCGTCATAATCGATTATTCCTGTCTTTTCATCGACTCTGTAAGGAAAGGTTTCAAAATATGCCGAGATTTTTGAGATTTTCTTCGACTCGGTTTGATAACCATGCGAAAGACTATTGTCCCGATATTAACCTACTATTGATATAAACTTACTGTCCTCCATGAGGTAGATCCAAACTCATAATACGCTCATGTGGATTTAGTAATGCTGCATAGACATAGAGGTTTGCAGGTGCACCTGATAATCACAGTTAGTTGTTGGAGGATAAGATAAAACCAGAAAGTGCTTGGACATTTACGCCCCATTTATGAGGATCTAGGTCAAAAGCCTCCAATGCCCTACGCTGACATATTCGCTCAATATGATCGATATATTCGTTTCCTCCATAATATCTAATTCGTAAAGATGGTGACATGCTTATAAATTACCTTGCACCAGGGTATCCCTCAGAATACTTGTTTTGCAAGACCGATCCAAGAGCTTGAGAAACGGCTTTCGAGGTAAAATTCTATTATTTGGTTAAACAACGAGAAATAAGTGGTGAAAATGGAACCTCAGATGCAATCAATACAATGCTATCACGCTGACGTTTTTGCTCCAGCTGTATCAAGTCAAAAAGCTCGGCATCTTCTTCCTTCAACGTATTGACCATTAATTTCTTCTTTCAGGCATTAGTTTGACTTGTTGATTAAACCTGGTTCTCAGATATTGGGACCTTGGCAGTGGAAAGGCTTCTATGAGCCAATCCTTTTACCAGTCCTCCTCTATTGAATAAAATTTTCGAGATCTAACAACCAAAATTAATGAAAAAATTATTCATACTGGGTTGAATAACAAGAAAGATTTTTGAGGAGACATGTTTGGTTAGACGGTTTGGAGGAGTCTGATATCAAATCACGTGCTTTACGAAGTCTTTGACCAAGACACCAAGTATCCAATGACCACCATGGAAAAGGGATATTTATTATTCGTAATTAATTCATAAAATTAAATTTGTGCTTTGAATTTAATTGCATTCGTTTTACTATGCCAAATTGATATTTATGGATTTTGTGAAGACATCAACCTCATTTCAGCAAAATTCAATAAAAATTCCACAAAAGACATTGGAATGTTAATTACTGAAGTTTGCTTTATCTCCTTGATTTGTTCTAGCGCAAGGTTGGCGTTTCTTGCAAGTTTAGTTGTTGTTCTTGACAAGTTGAATTTAAGATACAAAACTCTCTTAATCGACTGGATTTCAAATAGTATTATACTATAACTTTAATCTTTTTTCCTAAAATCGTTGTCTTCACGAAGGAATAACACGAGAGCCAGACTAAAGTATTTTTAAGTGCGAGATTCAAAGTAAATTTCCAAGAATCCTTCAATACTGCCAATGTAGAATGGATTTGCAGTCAATTATCGATAGAGTTCTTGCTTAATACCACTTACCTCGAATCTGTTTACCAAGTCACTTGTCAAAGTCACACTATGAAAAGGATTCTTTTCGTAAGTGATTTCGATGAAATAATCAACAGAGATCTTCTCGTAATTGATTAAACACTCTTTATCAAGGATTTAATTACTTGTGGTGCTGAAGGGTATACTATCCTACGACCTCCAAGATTCGGAAAGAATACTAATCTCTCCATGTTGCACTCATTTCTATCAATTGGCGGGAATCCCTCCAATTTTGCTCGTTTTGAAATCGATGAACCTGAACACAAGTCTCTCGTCAAAAAGCATCGTGGAGGGTATCCTGTCGTATATCTTGACTTTAAGGCTTGCAAGGAGAAAGCTTGGGAAGAAATTTCATGGGAAATTATTAAAGCGATTAAAGTTTCGTTGAAACAACGCAGGCTTGTCCAAGCACGATCATATTAGTTTGACCAATTTAAGGTAAATTTCCACAACCATTAATGAATTTTCCAGACTACTGCTTGAGTTAACTGTGAATTTGAACGGGTTGTGCAATTTCGAGGTCATTGTTCTTATTGACGACTTTGGCACACCCTTATTTGAGCCCTACAAAATGGGTATTATGAAAACACACCGAATTTCTTTGTATTCTTTTATTCTGATGGATTGGGTTGTAATGAAAGTTTAAAAAAACGTGCCTCATGGGTATGTTCGAGGTTTTGGTCTCCTCTCCAGCATTAACAATATAATGGTATGCTTTGTTGCTGACAAATACTTCTCGAAAGCTTTGGATTCACCAAGGATGAGATCTTAAAGTTTCTAGAGGATCCGAATGCGAGAAATCATCTTAATATTATCTTACACAATGAAAGATCATACGCATGTTATAATAATGTTTGAGATTCGATCAATGCATTAAATTTAACCCCTCAGGAACAACACCTGAACTTGAAAGTAGCGCCAACCTCGCACTGGAACAAATCAAGGAGAAAAATTATTAAGCTAGCGATAATAATAGCGATTGTGTACATTTTGGAGTTTCGTTTAGCAAGCTTAGCCTGGGAAATCACACCAAGCAGCAAGCGAGGGTTGAGGGAGTAAGGTAGTTGATCGCCTATCTGACAAAGCTCGAACAATTTGGTAATACCCACCGAACCTTCAGATTTCCTTACCAAATTGAATAAACTTCAATTTGATATGGCAAAACGAGAACCCTTGGTTGAAAGGATCGTAAAAATGGTGTTGGCCCAAATTCACTCTCCTTTGGTGCCTTCATTAAAGTAGTCAATGCAAATTCTCCTAACTTAATACTCCTCAATGAGTCATAAAGTATATAAATCCATTATCCGTGATTGGCTTGCACAAGCAGCCAATGTCACAACAAAAGAATGATAAGGACGAAATTTATTAATATCAATACAATCAACAAATGGAAAGATAAATATAAAGACGGACTGGTAGAGAGAGGGAAAGGAAGATGGAGGGGGGAAGGTTACTCTGGCCACAACTTTAGTTCACGATAACCATCAATAACATCCTTCAACAGGTCAACAGAAAGAGCCGCTTGCTCATAGTGAAAGCCGGTTTCATTACAGATTCTTGTTCCATCCACCGAACACGGATATTCTGCAGCTTGATCCACATGCATGTAAACAGAAAGTGGAGAGTTTCTTATTCCTACAGCATTGTTAAGTGCCACCCACTCTGTTAGGTTTTGTTCATTGAGAGCATCCAGCACGGAACTGTTTCTCAGCATCAAACTAGCACTCTTGCTGACCGCCCATCCATGATATCCCACATCGATTCCCATCAATTCCCCGATAGCGAGGATGATTTTTCCTTGAGCTATTGAAGTAAGTCAACAAGAAAAAAATTAGAAGAAATACTGGTTTTTCCAGGATCAGACAAATTGTAAATCTTGACGGAATGGTCAGGTTCGTGTTGTAGCATCCACAAGGCAGCATGCCAAGCAGCTCTAGCAACATCATGAACATGAACAGTATGCATTCTCATTTCGGGACCGTATAAAGTGTACATTCGACGATTTCTTCGTTTTTGAATCACAGCTTTGATCAGATTAGTGGCTATTTACTCATTAAGGATTTTTCTTGCTCAAGTCGATAAAATTACTGATAAATTGTTTTACATCCGGTCCATACATAACTGCGGGTCGAAGTATTAACAGTCTTAAACTGCAGAGTTTTAGTTAATAAAGCTTCCTTTAGGGGGTAAAAAGGAGTACTCTTTAAGGCTTCTCAATGCTTCTTCTGCTTCCATAACACATTTCGCACCAGTGGTAAACGGCGCAATTTCATCATCTTCCGTATTCTCCTTAGTCTAGACACACAATTCAACATTTAACAATACTGATTACTTACTGTATTGTCAGCATAGGCATAGGCAGTGGACATTTGAACAAAGATTCCACAGCTTAACCTTAAAGCCAGAGTGGCGAGGTTTAAAGAAAGCGAAACGACATTTTGTATGTAGTACTAGACAAGAGGTTGTTAAGCAAGAGAGGATGAACGGAGGATTACCTTTTCAGATTGTCCAAGAAAAAGTTCACTGAAAAAGTTGAAGACCAGATCCCAACTTTTACCCTGATATGCTTTGTTTAGCTCCTCCAAGCTCGTGTTTTCTAGTTTTATAAACTTTACTCGTTTGGCCAAGCTGAGTAGTTTGGGGGAGAAGAACGAGTCTTCTGGTTTTCTGAGATCTGCTAGACAAACTTGTTCTTCCCCACTGGCACTCACGGCTTGCTCCAATAAATGCCGGCCGGAACTGCTGGTACATGCTCCGAAAATCAAAATGTTATACATGGTCTGAGGAAGAACCGAGGGAGTAGAGGATGAGCTGTCATAAATATTGGATGGAAGTAAGGGGATGTTAGGGATCGCTGGAAGATCGAACTTTTGTGTAACCATTCCAAATTTGTCGAATTAAAAAAATTAGCAAGTAATTCGCTCTCTGAATGGTGCGTTCTCCTATTGCTGCTAAGATCGACCCTGTTTCTTGGCTCTCTGCCTGTTCAATAAACAAGGTAAAATAATTTCCTTGCACTGGAAAAAAATTTATTTCATAAAGTCTGCTATCCATTTTTGCACCGAGTCAGCTTCAACTCTCTTTGCCAAATCCAATGGTGCCTTTTTGAACTTATCCGTTATGCCAGGACTCATGGATCTTTCCTGGATGTACCATTTGACCAAGTCCAGACGGCCATGTCTAGCTGCTGCATGCAAGGGAGACCTTCCAAAGTGATCGGTAATATTTACATCCATTCCTTTGGCTTCGACTAACCATTTTAATAAGGAAAATGAGTGTTTCCACTTGACCGCTTGATGAAGTAGAGATTTGTCATCAGTGAATTTAATGTCAAGGTCAGCTTTTCCTGCTTCCACTAGTAGCTGCACAACTGCCAGGTGTCCTCCCTCACATGCCAATAGAAAAGCAGATTTATCCCGTTTGTCCTTTAAATCAGCTTGTATTTCTGGCTGTTCCAGTAATATCTTGACCACGGAATCTTGTCCATACCAGGCTGCTAAATGTAGCGGAGTTCTCTTATCCTCATCCAAGGCATTGATGTTGTTGGATCGGACAGCTTCATCTTGCAGTAACCATTGTACCAAGTTAACATGGCCATGCAGTGCGGCCAAATGCAAAGGAGTTCGTTCCCTAAAGTCAACTAATGAGAGATCCATTTTTTTCTTTTCGCATAGCCATTTGGCCATGGTCAGGTTTCCTCGTTGAATAGCCCAATGTAAAGGAGAGGATTTAGAGCTTCCAGTCGTTGCGTTCATTCCTCTTACCTTGGCCAACCATTTGACAATGTCGATGAATCCATTCCTGGCTGCTAGTTGTAAAGGAGTGAGGCCATATCCGTCAACAACGTTTAAACTCATTCCCCTCTTGTTCACTAGCCATTTCAACATATCCAAATGATCCTCAGAAACAGCCAAATGAAGCAAACTTTGTCCATTGCCATCAATGCTGTTAATGTCCATACCGGCACTGTCTAGAAAGTATTCCACAATTTCAAAGTGCCCTCCCTTGACTGCTGAATGAAGCGCCGTACTTTTTTCAGAATTCAAAGCATTGATGTCGATCTTTTTGCTCTCTACTAACCATTTAACAACGTCTAAATGGCCTCCCTTTACGGCTAAATGTAAAGGCGTTCTTCCTTTAAAATCTGGCTCATCAGGGTTCGCAGAACTCATTGATGCTAGATATTTAACCAGGTCAACTTGGCCACATCTAGCAGCAACATGCAAGGGCGAACGCTGTAACCTATCCTTTTCAAAAATGTTGGCCTTGTACCGAACCAATAGTTGCAACATCTCCAAGGGACCACAAGAAGCAACAACATGAGCAGGGGTCCAATCATCCACCGTGACACAATTGACATCTGCCCCACTGTGCAACAACATGGCTGCAACGTCCACTCGTCCATTGGCCACGGCAGCATGAAGTGGAGTAATTCCACTCTTGGTCTTAATGTCCAGATCAGGCAATCTGGAAATCAACTGTTGCATTACATAAACTTCTCCTTCTTCAGCAAAAATATGCGGAAAGGTCCATTCTCCCAAGATTCTAGAATATTCCTTGGTTCGGCGTCCTTCCAGCCAAAACCCTACGTTGAACCTAAGCGCCTCCATTGCAGCCGTATACGCCGTCTTTTGTTCCAGGTTTAGTTCTTCCAAATCTGTACCATGATAGACCAACTTTTTCACCACCCTTATATGCCCCATTTCCGAGGCGAGATGTAAAGGGGTATTTTCTTTATCATTTTTTTCATTCAACATTCCAACCTTTTTCTTCATCAATAATTTTATCACATCCACTCGTCCATTCTCTGCGGCCAAATGCACTATACTGTTTTTTTCCTTATCACGAAGCGTATAATCAGCATCGTTTTCTAACAAGAGCTCCACTAAATCAGTGAAGCCTAGCTTAGAGGCGTAATGTAAAGGAGACCATCCATTGTACTGAAGACTGTTCATTAGATTTTTTTGCCTTGACAGTAATAACCGTAACAAGCTGGCGTGATGGCCCTTGACGGCAAGATGAACTGCCCCCATGCCATCATCGTCGAAATCTTTAGAAATAGGATCAACCCCATTATCCAGCAGGAGAGAGACAAATTCTTCATCGTTATCCCGGGCGGCCATGGTAACAAATACACTAATGATCAACCGAAGTCCCTTGAGCTGGGCTACTAATTGTTCAGCCGTTGGACGTTGGTTTACCGAGCTTTCCCAGCAGCTTTCAATTACTTTTTTGATAGAAACTTCACCGGTGAAATCACCAGGTTTCTTTCCTTCTAATATCCATTGTCTTAGGATAGCTTCATCCTTTTCTTCTTTAAAAGGGATCAATCCGGTAAATATTTCCCACAATATAACACCAAGTGCATAAATATCGGCTGTTTTGGTTTTACCCGTAGATTCTTCTTCCTTTAGCAATTCAGGAGCTTTCCAGTACGTAGAAAGAACATCTTGACTTTTTGCGTGGGAAAAGTTACATAAAGTCTTGAAATCTTCACTCATAACATCAAAACCAGTAATGGCCACGGTCAGGTCATCATGAACCAGTACGTTCAAACTGCAAAGGTTACCATGTACAAGGTTAAGCTGATGGAGTACGCTTAGACCGTTAGCAATACCAATGGCCATTTCCAGCTTGGCTTCATGGATCAATTGCTTGGCATTTTCCCTTAGAAAGGAATAAAGCGTGCCACCACCAAAATACCTAATGGCAAAGTATTTCGTGTTTTCTTGGACATAAACACCCATAAAGTTGACCACATTTGCACGATGGGTCAATAAACGTAGTGTATGAACTTCTTCTCGCAGTTGAGATGCATCCAGATTGGCATCTACCTTTTTAAGGATAATTTCTTCTTTTTCCAGTTCAGATTTTTTGAATTCGACATCTCCTGCACCTTCGACGTTATAGGGTTCAATGGAAGTTAGGGTGACCACATCAACGTCCTGAGTAGATGGCGACAAGATTCCCGTAACATCCACCGTTCTTTGATACTCGAAAACAATGGCTTTTACAGCATTGGGATCCTCTGAGGTGGACAACGATTGAATCAAAGTATTTTCAGGAAGGGAAGGTGAAAGTTCCTTGGATATGGTCCATATGGCTTGAACATCTTCATCGGAAATTTGCTCAGGCTTTGCAAAAATCTCCTTGAGCCGGGGAACTCGGGTCAAGTCATTGGCATAGTTGAGTCGTTTTAAAAGTGCTTCTTTATCTTTCATACAAAAAATCCATTCCTGTTCGTCATCTTCGTAAAAATGAACCGGGTTAAGGTTGAAGGTATTAACATGACGGTAAAGGCCGCTATTGACAATCACTTCAAAGCAACTTTGCTTGAGTCTTGCTTCCAAATTTCCCAAATCATCAAGGGAGGAAAAGGTGAAATTTACAAAATTCTCCTTGCTGAGGAAGCTTTTGAGCGCCTTTAACCGACCGAGACACACTAATAGCTTTTCTAGCTCCACCATTCGATCTTCCTTTTCTATCTCGGTTAGAACTAGAGCAATTGACTGACAATGGCCGCGAATGCGACCCCAGTAGCTTTTGCAAAGATTCACTTCGCTCTTTGCTAAAGAGTCACTCAAGGTTTTACAAGTTCCTAATAACTTCATTTACACTGTCAGTGTGTTGTGAGGGGTTTAGCGCTAGGCGTGTGAATATGCGGAGAAGAAATAACATTAAAAACCATCTATTTTTTTTGTCGCCTCTTCTTAATCATCCTCCTCCTCATCTTCCTCTCCATATTCTTCTTCTTGTTCAGCAGCAGTGACAGTGGAAGTAGCCTTGTTTTTCCTATTAACAAAATTCCGATTCTTCTTGAAGAGTTCAGACTCCCATTGTTTCTTGACCTTCTTGTACAATTCCATGGTAATTTGAGCATCTTCCAAAGAAGAGTGACTTTGTTGCTGAATTTGTTGGCCCAATAACTGTTCGGCCAAGAACTTCAGACTAGGAGATTTGGCTTTGGACAGGGCTTTAAACTCGCTATATCTGGAAGTATCCCGAATATCCTTTTTCGGATGAGTCAACATTAAACAACGAAGGTCATGGTGGAGAGCATGTCCAATCAAGACGCGATCTTTGATTAAATCAGCCACCTTTTTCTGCACTTGCTCAAACTCAGCAGCTACTTGCACCGTTAGTATACCCCATCGGAGGCGGTAAATAAGCACCATTTTTTAAATGTTGTGGAGTAATTCCACTAACTTTGGTTCGAAAATCAACTACTTTCTCCTTGGGCCGTACATATTCATCCAAAATGCAAAACCCGTGGAAATTAACTAGGCTGACTCTGGCTAGCACGGATTCCTGGCCACCTGGTCCTACTCCGACCATTTCACAATCCATTGCCAAGAATTTCCCAATTCTACCACCAAGGTCAGAAGATCTGCGTAAAAGCAAGAAAGGGTGGTACTTTTCCAATCTCTTTTTGTTAATGCTGGATTCACTGCCTTTTCCAATGAATTTTTTATCCTTGTAGACTTTTTGCAAATCTTGGATTGGAACATCATCACCAAACCATAAATCATCCACTATTACTACTTTTGGGTTTTGTTTTGTTCTATTTCTCTGATTAACTAGCCAATATATTCAGAGGCACCTACAACTTGACCTTTTTCAAGGGTTTTTCCTTTACCCCTTCTCCTTCTTCTTTCCTTTTGCTGCTATTGTTGCTGCTGGTGCTGGTGCTGGTGCTGGTGGTGGTGGTGGTGGATATTTTTTTTCTTGAAAGATGTTGCATCTTTCCTCGTGACACCATTGCAAAACTCCGCTCTTCCCTCATGTTTCCTCCATCAGCACTCCCAACCTCAAACAAAGCACCGCAATATCGAAAGTTGGGGATTTGGCTTATCTGCGTATGCTTGTTCATCCAAAGGACTTACCTAGAACGACTCGATTCAAGAGTTCTCCCTCCTTACAACAACAATGTTGAACATGACTTGATTATTGAAACAGACTTTGACAAGAAAGGTACACTTGGTATAAACACTCTCCTTACAGTTATAACACAGGGCTAACAAGAACAAACCTGGCTAGTTTAACTTGGAGGTAAGCTTTTTCCATCGGAACTAATACTTAGCAAGGTTGAAATGATAAAAAGGAAGATAAAGAAGTTTAGTTTGACCCTTTATGTCAGTACCTTTAGCCCATTAGCTAACATTGTTTGTATAGCTTCTAAGTTATTTCTTTGAAGAGTGCAACATTTTGAGAAGTCCAACAAATTTGAGGATCTTCTTTAAAGTGACCAGGACTCTCCTGGAATCCATCTTCATGGCAGACTTGTTAACCTCGCAACTGACTCCATGGAAACATTTATCCCTTTCTTGGCTTTATTAAATTCTGTATTTGTTTGATTAATAAATAATAATGTTCAAATATAAACTATGGGCTAATAATTAAAAAGAGAAGAAGGATCACAATAAACTAGAAATAACTTATTTTACATCTTCATATACTAATTGCTGCAAATTGGCCATGCGTTGTAAGTATTCTTCACGCTTCTTTGCTAGTACTTGCTTCTGCTTGTTTATGGCTTCCTTTCTTGTATTGGGCTCTTTGGCTTCTTCCTCTCGGTTGAAATCATCCGATATTGCGACCTCTTTATTGGTTGATCGCGTGTTTTTCATTTGTTGCACCACGCTCCTTTCCAAAACGGCTACTTCGGCCTTGACTTTCTTCAATTGGTTCAGCTCATCGGATATCTTGGGATTCGTGGTTCTCCTTGCTTGGGCTGCTGATAAGATTGACGAATTACTCAGCTTACGACTAAGAGTTTTCTGCTGTGGCGGCTGAGTTGATGAAAAGGTGAAACTATTGGAATCTACGTTGGCTATTAGAATATCCGTACTGTCAACTGCGCTGGTTGACTTCTCACCATTACTGATCGCCGTTTCACTTTGAGGTCGGATAGGCCTGGTAGGAATCAACCTGTTGCTAATCTCGTTTCGATCCATGTTTCTGCTGAAAACTGGTGATTTTCTAGCAGACAAAGAATTAAGAGGTAAGTTGGAATCCACACTTTGTCTCTTTGGATATAAATCATTCTTTTGCAAAACCTGCTTCTTATTGGAAGAAGAATATGTACTTCCAATCATTGATCCCCAAAGCGAGGAATCTTCAGATGACGGTACTTTTTTCGGATGATTATCAAGTAGCGGTGTCGATGATATTGGACCGTTCGTTGGCGATAGGAGTGAAACTTCCGATATTTGTTCACTGGAATTTTCAGAAATAAAATCAGGCTCTGGTAAATCTTCCAAGTTACGATTCGACTTTCTTGGTGATATTGCCGTTATACTTCCACCACTTATTCCATTGGTCGTCGTTAAAGAGTTCAAGGATAGATGTTGCAGTGACCAGTTAGGATTTGTAGTAGAATTCAGAATAATCGATTCAGATGATTGGTTATCCCTATTGCTCAATGATTCTGCTATTTCACTACCACCACCACCTCCTCCTCCACCAACAAGCTCGGCATCAATGTCTATACTGACATTGGAATTATTGCCGTAATTGTTTGTTTGTTTGTTATACTGCTGTTCAATGATTTTGACTGCTGAATTGGCTCGTATTTTCTTTTGAGAGGATGAAGTGCTGCTACCACTGCTGGCACGAAAATGTCTGCTTATTGAAGAAGAAGTTTCACGAGGTCCATGCTCCGTAGAACACATTCTACTATGACGGCTTATAGGACTAGTAGAGGCCCATCGACCAGAACTACCAATCAATGTACCCGCATCCAAGGCTACATCGCTTGAATCTGGCATACCATCTACTCGCATCAATTTCTCGCGTACTTGCTCCAAGACAATATGTACGAGCTTTTCATTTCGCTCTTGCTGTATTATAAGCTCTCTTGAAAATACTTCAATGTGGTCAGAGATAAAGTCTCGATGCCAGTAGGCCTTGTCGAGTTCCTTCATTAACGTTCGGTGCGCCAGTTCCATTTTAGCATATCTTTGAGATAATACTTCCTCATCCTCCTCCTCGTCTTCGTCGTCTTCATCTTGAGATTGTTCACGAAGTTGTGCTTCTTCTTCTTCTTCCTCCTCCAAGTTTTCTTGCACTCCTACTCTTAATCGTCGACCATTTGGTAGTTCAAGCTGCCAAGCTCTAGAGACTTCCTTGGCTCGAAACAATGCTATAGTCTGAGTTTCCAATGCTTTTTGTTGTAGATCTTTCCACCTTTTACGACTATTGCGCATTCTATCCAACTCTTGACGTAACTCGGTTACAATCCCATCCAATGCAGTGAGTTCAGTAAACAATTTTTCTTGCATTATGTTCGATTCCCTTAACTCTTCTTCTAATTTCTCAATTCTGCTTTGAGATTCGTTTTTCATCTGTTCCATGGCCTTTTCCATTGCCTTAAAATGACTATCCTTACTACTGTCCGCAGTAAATACAGCATCCATGCTGGCGCTACCAGAACTTATCATAGAATCCAATGATAGCACACTGTCTCTGCCTCGGGATATTTGAGGAAGCCGGGTGTTTTTTTCAATTTCTGAAAGTTCTTCCAACAACCATTCTAATGGTCGAACTGGATGCCTTTTACGAAGTTCATTAAACGACTCCTTGATTTCATCTAGGGCACGTTTCTTGTCCTTGGTCAATCGCTCCATCTCCTTCTGATATTTCATTTGTCGCTTTAGTTGCGATTGCCATTTGGCTTCAGCGGCTGCTTTTTCAGAACTATCAGCTTGTGGATTAATGGACAGCACTCTATAAAATTCACGCGCGTCCTTGACCTCTTGTGATATTGCATTCAAGCGTTGATGGACGAACTGGTAATCCACCTCTATCTCTCGATAGTTCGATTTCAGGATATCTAGTTGTAACTCCCTGGCTAAGACAGAACCGCCGTCAGAATCTGAACTAGCAAAAGACATCCTGTGGCTTTCGACACTTTCATCACTCCAAGGCGTTTTAACTACTTTCCCACGAAATCCATTTAGTTCCACCTCTAGCTCCTTATGATTCATCAAAGAAGTATCATCACTCGATGGAAGTGTTTTATCTGATAAGTCCTTAGATTGAATACTCTTTGATGATTCGGTTGAAAAGCTGGCATTGGCTATAAAATTCTCATTAATGGGTAATGATGGAGATCTTCTAAGCTGATTTTTTTTGGATGGCTGTGCCTCGTCGAATTTGCCAACTGTTTCTTGGCTTTCAACTTTATTGGGAAGGGACTTTCTCTCTCTTGGGCGTTCTCGTTGCATTATTAGTACGTTTGTCGCAGGACTTGAAGGAGAAGTAGCTCGCTTTTTTGAAGCATTAGTAGATTTGGAAGTCATCATGGACATATCTAAACTTAGTAAGTTAGGGGCGAATTGAAAAAAAAAGATTTTACCTTCGTTTGCTTTTAATCGTTCTCTTGATCTTGACAACCTTCTGTTCAAACGTTCATTTGGAGGATTAGAAGAATGATCCAGAGATTTCTTGGAGGCTTCAGTTGATTCTTGTTTGTGTACTTCTTCTCCGTCGTCGTCGTCGTCGTCGTCATCCTAATTAGAATATAAATGATACTACTTTAAAAGTGATTACCTTGTGAAAAACAGCTTCGCAAAGGGCTATAACTTCTGGATAATCTTGGCCATGTTGAAAGACAGAAAACCCATTTCTGTCCAGGATTAATGGAGAAGCACCTCTTTCCAATAACAATTCCACAATTTCCAAATGTCCATCTCGAGCTGAATAAAACTAGTTAATAAAGAGAAGAAGTAGAAAGTTATTACCAGCATACATCAACGCAGTAGCTTCATTTGCGTCTTTGGCGTCGATCTTGACTCTGCCAACGTCCAACAAAAGCTCAGCCATTTTTTTCTTGTCCAAATATGCAGCAAGACATAAGAGGTTCAAGCCAAGGATAGATTCTTGTGGCTCATGGAGAACTTGATAAGACAATCTCGGGTGGGGTAAGAGATGAACTTTTAGGATGGATTGGTGAGATTCATGTTCGGAGGAGAGATAAGTAAAGTTCGACTCGGTCGCTCTGAGCATGTCTATGCCAAAAATCGCACAAACCAAGGCTGAACGACCACGGGAGTCCAGTTCATTTACATCTGCTCCATGGTCAACCAATAAGCCCACAATATCGTCTTGACCGGCTAGAACGGCCAAGTGCAAGGCTATAGCATCGTATTCTTCTTCTTCAACAACACCTTTTTCCACAAGATTAGTGCCAAAATCAAAAAAGGGGGTGGTCGTCCAAGCGGAGTTCCAGGGAGTGAGGGCATTGGGATCGCAGGTAGGAAGAGCAAGCAGATTTTTCACGGCGTCCAGATCTCCCTCTACACAAGCACGACACAAGAGAAGATTGGGAGAATCTGAATCAGAGGACATTTCGGAGAATGATGTCCCACAGGTAAATGAGTGAGGAGAAAATAACTTTTTTTTTCAGGGAACAAGACACTTGCCGCATGGGGATTTGCATGTGACTTGCTTAAATTAAGCCATTTCGTCGGTTTAAGCAATGACAAGACTCTTGTGATTTGGGCCAGGTTGGTGTTGGCAAACCGTTTTTGACCCAGTGACCAAAAATTTTCCTTTTTCGTCAAGCTGCTTCAGCGGATTGGTGAAACGCCACACTCGACTCAAAAATCGATTTATCCGATTAATGATGCCAACTCTTTTGGCGTGCTATGGTCAGGTGATTGGCTGTTCTTGGAACTATGTTTTTGCATGTGCCAGATAGACTTGACCTTGACCCTTTGGGGACAACCACGGAATCCGCGTCATCGTCTCCAGGAGATAATGCTGGACAACGACCAACCCAAAGGCAGTCTTCTCATCTGCGCTCTTCCTCGCTACCGGCGGTGGCACATCCTCGCGGACACATCCGATCTACCAGTTTGGCCGTGCAATCCAATCGACCATTAAGCGAGACCGATGAGCCTCCTCATCCTGAGCCCTTTGATTTCAACATGTTTTTGGAGCAACTCCGTAGCAAATCCGCCAGTCCTATCGCCAGATATATCAAAAGGTAGTCCCCTTCCATTCGGAGCTAATTGATGATGGTGTTAGCTTTTTACGAGAATTTGGTAAGAAATCTTGGACAGTATCTGAACAAATTAAAATTATTCACGATTTTCTGGATGTATGTGTTGTCTTTTCACCAAGAAGAAGTCTAACAAGAACAGTTTATTTCTTTCAAGATGCGGGAATGTGAAGTTTGGCGAAATTTAACTGAACAACAATTTGAAAATGCCCGAGAAGGAATTGAAAAGTTGATAATGAATCGTCTATACGTGAGGTACTAGTTGATTGAAGCAGTAGATTAACTCCTTATATAGCACCTTTTGTAACTCCACCACAGATGATGCCGAACGTGATGAAATAGTTCATCAAAAAATCCAAATTTTTCGTTGGATTGAGGAGCGGCATTTGGATATTCCTTCCAATTCCCAGAACAAAACTTACTTCGAATTTGCTCAAACAGGTTTTTGCTTTTAACAAAGTGATTAATTCTGAAGTTGCTGTGGCTTGGCGGTGTTTGATATAGAATTACTGAAGATTAATAGTTACAGAGCGCCTCGAGATAAGTTAATATGTATTTTAAATTGCTGCATTGTGTTATTTGGATTGATTCGACATTTGGAGGGAGAATCGGCCGGCGCAGACAAATTTTTACCTTTATTAATATATGTGGTAATTAAGGCCGATCCGGAGCAGCTGGTCAGTAACATTCAGTACATATCAAGGTTTCGTCAGCCTGCCAAGCTTGAAAGTGAAGCAGGATATTATTTGACCAATTTGGTATTTGAATTACAAGCCCAGGAGATTACTAACACTGAGTAGTTTGGCGTTATAAGCTTCCTGGAGAAGATGGATGCTAATTCTTTATCTATTACTCCCGAAGAATTTGAAGAGTAATTAATTGTTCTTTAAGGCTAATCCACTTTAGAAAAATAACCACAACTTTAAGCGAAATAGCAGAGGAGAGAAAGATGAAGCCAAATCACATTGATGCTTCTACCTCTACTTCCTTTGAGCATGATCATATGAGGCAAACGTTTCCCACTGTACAAAACACAGAATTCGATCAAATCAACGATATAAAGAATGCAAGTGAAGCAGCCGCTCAATCTAGTGGCGGAGAAGGTTCTGAGCCTGTTGCAGCTGATTCCATTGGATTATCCAATTCACGTTTGCTCAAATCTCCTATACCTTTTTCTACCAAAGCTCTGGAAACCCGAAGACCTCGAGCATTTACGGAAAACAACAATCCCAGGTATTCTAGTTTAAACAAATCCACGCCTCCAACGCCTACTGAAGGCGAGCCAATAGTACCAGAGACAGCTACGCCTGAGCCCCCATTGAAATCAAGACTCGGGGTATATCTTAGAAGATTCACCAGTCCTGGTAATCGACCAGAAGTTCGTACAATCTCAGAGGAAGAAGGAAAGATGGAAGAAGCAACAACGAGGGAAATAATCCTACCCAACTCTGCATCTATTAGAGCACGTAGTGAACAAGTGCCCAGAGGACCAGCTTATCAACAAGCGCTTCAAACGTTAATGGACATGTTTGAGAATGTAGACAAGGAAGTATGTGAAGTGGTGTTGCAATCGAACAATGGTCACTTGCCTCCTTCCATTGAGGCCTTATTGGAGATTAGTAAGAGTGAAGAAGGGGGCGGAGGAGGAGGAGACGAGGAAGTAAAGACTTGTTAAGGGGACACAAATTGTTGATGTTTATATATGTTTCTTCAATAACATTTTTTTCTTTGAATTCCCCCAAACAGGAAAGAAATCTGATAATAATAATAATATATATTAGTTACTGTTGGACATTGTCACCCTTTACATCTTCACCAGTTACAGAGACAAAGAGATCGTCATATTCTCGCCGGTCGGGGTCCAAGGTGAACCAAATGGCCAAAGCATGTCGAATTCCACTGGTGACTCTATTAACTCCGTGCACATTTTCCTATTCACACGCACCAAGAGTTAGCTATTTTAACGATGGATACCTTCCCCGAGGAAAACATGACCATGGTTCCACATTTTGGTTGAATAATCGTATCAGGACCAAAGCAAGGATCATCTTTCTGCCAATCCAAGGAATCTTTAAAGATGAATTCACCTCCTTCGTAATCCTTTCCATGGTCATTTAAATAAAGCAGGGCAGAGTGAGAACGCCAAGCACAACAACTCTCATCCCTTTCTACACAGCTTCCTGTTTGCAAATTCAAGAAGCATTGATCTGCGTGAAGTCCATGCGAATAAGTTGATTTCCCTGGCAATCTACTGGTAAGATGCGTATATTCCATCAAGGTCGGCAGGTCAAAATGTTTGGAAACGACATCTTGCATGGCATACCGGACTTGATTTAATAACCCAAGGTCATTCTTATCCAATACATCTGCTATAGCTACCAATTGATGAATGTTAGTGCCTGAGAGTTCATCCCCAACTTCTTCCAAGCTCTTTACCGAATTGGCAAGATTTATCAACCGTTGGCAAGTAGCGACGGAAACAACATTTTCAACAATGTTTCGCTGTCTTTCGCATTTTCGTGGTGTTTGCTCTTTTATGGACTTGGGCTTAAAGAGATGTAGACTCGCTTGGGTTTGTAGCCAGTCTTTGGTTGCTGGTAAATTCGGCACTACAGCTGAAGGAAACCAAACTCCAACCAAGTAACCAAGCAAGAAAAAAGAAGCAAAACCAAAAATGTTCTTGTTCTTGTTAGGAGGAGGAGGAGGAGGAATTTTTTCCATTGATTTTTGCGTATCCATTAAAATCGATTTTTGTTTCGTGTTTCTCGTAAAGTGTGTTTGTGTTGAAGAAGGAATGAAACAACGTCAATCCAGAACCCCCCCCCCCCATTTAGGCAAATTCATCAAGAATCCATTTTAACAGTGCCCACTGGGGGAAAATTAAAACCTTAAAAAAATACAACATATCAGATAAATGAGCAGTGAAAACTCGAAGAAAGAATTTTATTTCTGAAGAAATTTGCCATTTTTCGCAAGAAAGAACTGCTTGAGAAAACAAGGTAAATCAATAGCTAGTGTTATTTGTTATATAAAAGTACTGGTAATGGGTGGGAGGTTTAAAGTGAAAAAAAAGACTTCATAAACTGGAAAGGAAACTTTGGTTGTTGGAAAATATAACACTCTTTTAACTCTACCATACTTTATCCATGAAGAACAACAAAATCGTTGTGAGGACTTGAGAGAATTTGACGAAATTATTTAAAGGATCTCCAAGTAGTGGACAAAACACTATTTATCATCCACATGAACATAATCGATAGCAGAAAGAGAGAGAGTTGTGTAACAAAGAGAAATGAACATCAAAGGCCATGAAACACAGTTAAACGACGTGAAAAGAGTTTAAACAAATTTTCATCTTCTCTACTTCTAGCAAATCTAACATTCTCTGCACTTCAAGCACAGGCGAGTTGGTTAAACTGGTTTAAGAGCAACATCGAGAGAATCCAAAGTAACCAAACTGGTACTTTTACCCGAAATGGACGATGTGGTAGAAATACCAAGTCGTGATTGCGAACTTTGACGCCGAAAAGGTCGAGGGTTAAATTTCCATTTACGGGTAAACAGGAAATCATTACCAGTTCCAGGCTTTATGTCAAAATGAACTCCATCAACTCGAGTACCATCCAAAGTAAATTCCAGGTCAATTCCCGCCTTCGATGAACTTCCGATACTACCAAAGCCTCTAACGCTAACGGTGATTTCGGTTGGAGAGTTGCGAGGTAATTGGACTTGGAAGGTAGTTAGACAATTGGTGGAAATCTTGGTGGACCTTGAATTCTGATCTTTTGAAAGCGAGGCATTGTCAAAGATCAAAGTCCAAGCTCTTTTGTCAGTACTGGGCGAAGTTGAAAAAGAGCCTGGTTGACAAGCAGGACCAGCTGCATTTACTGAAAGTGCTGCAGGGGCAACAATGGAGGGGGAGGAGGTTGACTGAGCTGTACAGATCAACGGAACGAGGGAAAAGACCAAAGCAAAAAGTGAAAACATTTCACAATTTTTTTTGCTCAAGTGGAGAGTGAGTGAGAGAGGAAAATCGAATATCAGGTGATTTTTCCCGATTAACCTTTTTTTTCCACTCTCCTTCACAAATCCCCCCAAAAGATGAATCGTCGTCAGGGACATCATCGTCCTACAAACCTAAACATTTCCAACATGGGGGCACCCGTCCATGTCCCCCTAATTCCGGTCAATCCATTCTACCCACCTGTACCATTTACAGCACCACTCATGCAACCCCATCGACCATTTATTCCTGTTAATCTATTATCCACCGATCCCACCTTGCAAACAGGCAAGAAAAGACAGAAACCACGGCAGAATAGATATCCAGCTCAGCAACTCTTGAGTAATAGACAACGGGCCAAATCCTGTGAAGTTAGCCGAGCCACTTCTCCGAGTTCCAACTGGAGGTCGTTTAGAGAACACAGTCCAGAAAACGTATTTGAAGAAAACTCTGCGGTTACTAGAAACCTTAAGAAAAGCGAACGTGGGAGAAAAGCAAGGAGTAGTTCCATGTCGGTGGTATCCGCAGCCACCACTGCCAACAATAGTAAAAACAATAGCAAAAACATAAATCAATCGAACCTTTATTATATCTAGTAAGTGTAATCCTCCTTTATGGTGGAGAGTGGGAAGAGATTTACATAACTTGTTCCTTAGTCGTGGATATAAAACTCAGTTACCTACTGGTTTTGTGGATATAATGAAAACTCATCCACCTCCACTCTCTCCAATAAACACAACAAGGGATATTGACGAAGAAGATGAAGGGGATAACATGGAAGAAGAAGAAGAAGAAATCCCTTTACAAAAGAAAGAACCGATTATCATTGAAGCTACTGAATTGGATTATGAACCTCATCAGTTACCTCAAAACACCAACACTGCGGCGAACAATGCAGCAGCAACTGCTACGATGTATAACTTGGGCTTTAATTCGACATCAGCACTGCCTGGTTATTGGCCAAGACAAAAGCAGCAGCACTACCAGCTAATGCAACAACAGCAGCAGCAACAGAACCCACAGCCGTACTTTTATCAATTGCGGAAAGAAGAAGATCAGGACATGTGTCCAGCTGTTCCTTCTTCTGCTTCTTCTACGTCTTCGGATGATTCAGACTTTTCGAGATGGTTGGAAGCAAATCCCGATGAAGTTTCATCAGTTCAAAAATATTTTTCACCAAAAGAATAGAAGGAATTTATAAGAAAATTTTATGTCACAGTCAATTTATGTCCCCCTTCTCCAGAGTGATTACTACATCATCTTACAATCCGAGTTTAACCGAGCCTCCTCATCTGCTCCCAAATCTGGTGCCAATTCCTTGATGAGGTCAGGAGGAGGAGGTCCACAATCGTGAATCTACCCAATTCGTGGATTAGCCTGATGTGTGTTATACCTTTTCCATTAAGCTAACAATTTCGGGTTTTTCCAATGTTTCTGATAAAGATTTAAACTCGGTCTCTGATTTGGGATGCAGCTGATTCAACAAACTTTGAATATTTCCACATTGTTTTCGGTATCTTTCTAATTCCCCTGGTTTCAGCGAATTGGCATTTTTTTCCAACCAAGCCGGGTACTACTTGTGTGTAATTCAGTAATTGTGCTTACGTAATGTGTGTGTGTGTGTGTGTGTAAAGAGAAGAGAAGAGAATACCTTTTCGGCCAAGGCTTGCATTGGTTCAAATAACAATTCCTTGGACATCCATTGTTCCAGGTCTTCTCCACCTTCCCTTGCCTCTCCTCCTCCATCACCAAGTTTTTCCATTTCTTTCAACATTTCTTCAAACATTTTCAATTCATCACCATTTAATCCGGGCATTCCTCCCATTCCTGGTAATCCTGCCATCCCTGCCAATCCTCCCATTCCTCCTATTCCGGTACTTGTAGTAGTGGTCTATCAAAGGCATTCATATAAAAGAGTAATTAATAAAGAGTACATTTTTCAATTCTTCCGAAGATTCCTTTAACCTATCTACGGTAGACTTGATTTTTTCTTGCAAGGTTGCTGTTTCTGGTGGTTCTTCCTTCTGAGCCTGAGCCCAGGAATCATTCATTTGTTGTTCCAACACCAGGTCACCAAACAATTGTTCCATTTCTTTTTCCATAAAACTTAGAAATGCAGCTTCTTCGTCCTTTTCCTCAACGGCACCCTGGGATTCTCCTCCTCCCAATGTATTGGTATCTTTTGAGCCAGTGATGGAAGTGGTGGTGGTGGTGGTGGAGGATGAAGTAAAACAAGTCAAGCAAAAGTTATTGGCTAGTTGTAACCTTCCAG
>QZWR01000104.1:0-40194 GCA_004114325.1 Zoophagus insidians
AGGTTACTACCATTAATCCATTCAGAAGTTGCGCCTAATATCAAGTGTTTTTTTTGAAGAAAGAAATAAACTGGTTTTATTTCTTTTTTTAATGTTTTTTAGGGGGATTTGCAAAATGACTTGATAGAAATAATTTGTTCTGCAAAATGGCCATGTTTTTAATTTTCAACTGAACCATTTAAAATAATCAATCAAGGCAGGTTTCACAAGAATTTCTGTTTCGTCGTTAATACCGCTGCAATTTCGTTCTACTTTCGACACTGTGAAGGAACATAATTAACTTCATGTGGAGGAAATTAACAAGTTAGCAATGATTATTTTCATGGAGTAGATTAATGGATATGCTCCAGATTCCAAAAATAAGAATGAGGTTTACTAAGGGGTAAATGCTCCTTTCTGATTACAATCCCAGGATATCCACTTTTTTGGTGGTCAACTACTACAATGGCATGAAGAACCACATAATACATCTGGAAATACTATAATATTATCAAATGAGTTGGTTAATAATAACGCATATTGCCCTTCGATTTAATCATTCATTACGAAAAATGCGAATTCGGGACCGATTCCTATAGGTGAGATATTTTCACTCGTAACTGGGTAGACTTGTACAGTTGTACTTCGATAAATATCAACACTAATTTGTCACTAGTACTCCCTCTTAGTAAATATATGTGCTCTTAGAAGTCCTTGCAGATTTATTATCGTTGGTTTTTATGGGCGCTTTTATTTTTCTAATTATAAATACTATCGTATTCAAGGATATTTCAAACTTTAAACAGAAACCAGTTCACTTTAACTTCATATTCACCAAAACTGTCTCCTAATAGCAAAGTCAGCACAACGTAAGACCGAGGAGGTGGGAGAGGCCTTACAATATAATTATCTCGATCTTACTGAAAGTTCTGGGTTTTTGGAATCCCAAGAAAATTTAGAGAAGACGTTACGTGGTTGAACCCGAGTATTATGGCATCTTCCGACCTCCTCAGCATACTTAATTCAATAATTAATAGCTTTTTCTTCGTTAATTTTGATATTATCATAAGCCAATCAAGGTTCTAGATCCTACTCTAGTAAGAATAACCTTGTCATACTCACCATTATCCAATTTTTTTAAATAGAAAGGAAGAACGAAAGCAAATTGAGAATAGCACGAATTATTGAAAGAAACATGAGCATCCATTAATCGATCCATGGTCCTTTTCATGATATTTTAAAAACCGTAATGACTTTCAAAAGGAATATTTTGCTGCGATATTAAAACAACGAAACACCAACAAACACGCATTCACCACAAGGCCGCTTGCCCAATTCAAATCGTTCCGGAGGCTAAGTGCAAGTTCATTACAGCATCTGTTGGAATCATATACCTTGATCTTTGGTTAACCTCAAATTGTAACCAATCACCTACCAATCAATTGATATAATTGAATTGAGTAACCCAATCAAGCGGTATTTGATCTAAAATAAATCGTAAGGAAACGACTGCTTCGTTAAATTTTTTCTTGTGTAGGCAGTATAATTTCACATTGTACTCTAACTCTTGATCAAGAGTCTGAACATAAGTTTTGCTATCAGGAATATTGAGCAAGCTATCCCTAAGCTTATAAAACCGACTTAGTGCCTCTTCATAAGAACTGGGCTCAGCAAGATCCAAGATTTATGAATTTCAGCAAATCTCCCCTCACTTGTCGGCTTAAACTTTGGGAGTGCTGGTTACTCCATTGTACTCTGCAACAACATCTTTCTTGATGGGTAGGATTTCAGCAGTTATGTTTCCACCCTAAATATTGTTCACGAAGCTAATGTTTTTCAATATTTGGATTTTCTTTTCCCGAACTAGATTTAAAATTTACAGAACTGTTAAATATACATCAAGATAAAGAGGTTTAACCTGATGGAAAGGAGCAAGAAACTACTTTTTTATTTGAAAAAAAGATTATTTGTTGAATTTAGAGATAGAGATAATTTTTCATCAATGAAAACATATTCGTGTAAATACCAATGTGTCGTGAGAATCTCCTATGAGCGAGTCAATACAGAGTGTTAAAATGTTCTCGCTTTCCACCAGCCATTTGGATAGAGTAAATTCTTGAAATTTAGGAATAAAAGGTAGTTAAATATTAGGGATTATTGGAAATACTCAACTGAACTGAAAAATACTCTATTAATAGTATCCTTGTTCAAGCTCCAGCTTTTAAGAGTAGAACTTAAACCAGCCATATCAGTAGAGTGGGAAAAGTGCAGGATTAGTCCTAATTAATTGGTCACAAGTGTCCGTTCTGAATGACGAATGAAGTTGGTGCAATAAATATTTTTTGGGGTCATCATAAATTGGTCCAGCTTTTTTTCGTTCGTTTTTTATTTAAGTTGACACCATAAATTATGACCGATCCTTCTGCTGCTGCCAATCAGTTTATGCAGTCGCAGTCGCAACATCATCACCCTCAGCAGCTTCAACAGTTCCAAGCCTATAGAAATCGAATCCAGGTGCAACAACAACAACAGCAGCAGCAATTCCACCCCACTTTCGTCAGTAATCGAACATTGCTGCAAAACTATCCATCGGTGGTAATGCCAACTCAAACCGATCGCACTCCACATTTCCTTCCACAGGGACCACTTTCAGCTTCAAGCACCAGCTTCGCCCCCTCCGAAGCTCCTACTTATTTTTCGCAGGGAGTGCAGAACAGCGGAAGATCTGGTGTTCAGCAATTTGCAGCTTCATCATCTTTGCAGTAATCTTTGGATGTTGTCCTTTTTTAATTTTTTAGACCCCCAGCTGTAGGTTCTGCAGTTTTGAGGCTGTTATTATTTGGTGATAAATTAAACGGTGGAAAAGGAAGCCTACCAGGAATGGTTAATGAGGAAGTTAGTTTTCTTGCGCTAATTTAACACGTATTAATGCAAAAGAAAAGAGATTTGATCTTCTGGAAACACTTTGTACAAGAGTTCTTTACGGAATCAGGAATTTATCGAATCCGTCTTTGGAGCGCGGTCAAGAAATGCACCAGGTTTTTTGGTATTCTTTAATTTTCTAAATTCTTGACATAACTTGGGGGTAAAAGAATTGGGCAAATCGGTAATAGCGAGATATTTTCATGCTCTACAAATGTCCGGAGTCCTTGGACAACAATTATTATTGGAAAATGCTAGAGAATATACTCTGGATAACAGCGTACAAATGGTGGTCGAATGCACTCGTGCTACATTTATCCACTTGTTTGATCGTCAAGGAGAGATGAATTTTACTGGGAATAATTCGTATTTTCCTGAACCCAACGTTCCTGGGAGGGTGGGATCTGGCAACTCCATGATGAACCAGCATTATAGATCATTCCCGGTTCAAATCCAGCATCGGGGACATCTAGTAGTCTGGTTCAATGTGGAATTGAAGATTGAATGTATTGAATTTAAAGTCGAGGATTGGTTAGAATATGTACCACGTCCTTTCCATGGATTAGAACGGTCATTATCTGCCGATCCTGGTGGAACAAGGGATGCATATTTTAATGGTGTTGGAGAAAGTGTTGTTAATGAATATGGTGTAACCCAAATGACTATGCGGTTGCTTGAAGTGTGGGAAGTGATGTCAGCAATGGATGACATGTTCAATATGTCTATATATGGTAATTTACCACCACGAGGTAATGGCGATATGCTGATATAAATTAATCAAACATTTAGAGGGATTGAGACAGATACCTCATATGTTGCAAAGCACGAATATAAGTTTACCCAGCAATACCAGCGTAGCAATTGATGAAGAATTCAACAAAGGAAAGAGCCATAATGGTTTGTATTGTTTCGATGCTAAAAATGGTCCAGATTTATTTAAAGAAGTTATCGTGCCAAAGGGAAAAAGCACGGGTAAATTGGAGATAAACACTGTATATCATGAAGGAGTTAAATGTAATTTTTATCACCCCTTCAAGTTAAACATTGATTAGTTCGAGAACAAGATAATTCTACAACACCGCGTTCGGAGAATTCTGCCGCTTCCAAGGAAGTTTCCAGTGCAAGGGCAACTGGGAAAGCCAAAAGACCCCGGCAAGCTAGTAGTACCGGCTCGAAGCCACGGAAAAACTCAAGATCGGCTTCAGCGGGAACGGTGACGGGAGGGGGAACTACACCGAGCAAGAGAAAGCAACAGGCTTGAATATTTAACACTTTATTTGTGTAAAAAGAAGAGTATCAATAAAAAATATTTGATTGTATAGGCTTTTCAAATTTTTATTTCGACCATTGTCGTTGCTTTCCATCACCTTTTAATAAACTACCACGTTGTTTTTGAAAGTGGTTTTTATCATCACCACCGGAATTGCCATAAGATCTACGCTGATCTTTCCCCTTACCAGCGGCGCTACCGACGTTCAGATTAACCTTGGGGGGAACGCTGAATCCAAAAGCACTGGCGACTTTACGTAAATCCAGATGGTTAATGTCGAATATCGATTTTAGGGAATAACTGGCATATGCGTGTAGGTAAGAACGATATCCATCCTTGGCAGATTTGTTGAGATAAAAGTTCTTTTCTATTAATTTCTCCAACTAGAGTTGATGTAATCAAGTTTTTTTTGGTATATGCTAAACGTACCTGGGATTGAACGTTGGAAAGCTTGTGGGTTGGAAATTGATATTCGTTCAAGGGAACTTTGGCATGCTTCAAATACCGTAAAAAGCCCAATTCCGAAGGCAACAAGAAGAGCAATGATTTTCCAAGTTTTCCTGCTCTGGCTGTTCGTCCCACTCGATGAATGTAATCCTTTAAAGGGGTGTTGATGTCAGCAGATTAAATAAGAATACCTTGGGATCATCAGGAGGATCATACTGAATAATCCAATCCACCTCTGGAATGTCCAATCCTCTAGCAGCCACATCCGTACAGATCAAAATTCCTTTTTCAGCATTCACAAATTCAAAGAACGTGTTTGTGCGCTTTTGTTGTTTTTGCTTACCCTAGGGTAGAAAAGTTCAAGCACAATTAGCAAAGAAGGGCATACATGCAAGTCAAGCACTGGGATATCAATATAATTAAGTAATTCTGCATGATACTTGACCGAGTTACAACTGGAGAAAAACACAATAATCTTCTTTTGCAAGTTTTTCTTCAAAAAAGTGAATAGTAGCAAAAATCGCTTATCGCTTTCACAAACCACATAGCCTTGCTCTAAACCTTCAGCTGTGGCCTCTTGCTTATTTTCATCCACGTTAATATATAAGGGACCGGGTCTCAAGGAGATACGTGCCAAGTCTTCAACCTTTGTTGTCTGAGTGGCAGAAAACAACATGGACTGACGATTATCTAAATAAACGAGGGAGATTAATTAGAAAGAAGAGCTACGACACCTTTAGGAAGTATTTTAATGATCTGCTTCATTTCATCCTCAAAACCACATTCCAAGATTCGGTCAGCCTCATCGATAACCAACGCCTTGAGATTTTGATAAACAAAGCCACGAGTGTTTTGAAGGTGATCCAACAATCTCCCAGGTGTAGCGATAATCAAGTTGACGCCCTTGACTAGTTTGTCCGCTTCGGCTTTCCTATTAGCTCCTCCCATGATAATTCCAAACGTCTGCGAGTGATATTTCATTATCTCCCTGGCCACTCCAAAGATCTGCAGGGCGAGTTCTCTGGTTGGGGAAATTACTATAATCCCAGTTCCATTGCGTGGTTTGAACTTGAGGCTGTGCAACAATTCCACTGCAGGAATGAGAAAAGCCAGCGTCTTTCCAGAACCAGTCTTTGCTGCTCCCAAGACATCTTTTCCTGCGAGCAAAGGTGGAATTGTGCGAGCTTGCACCGGAGTCATCTTTGTAAAGCCCAACTCGGTAATGGCATCCTGTGTCTGCTGTGAAATCATTGTCAAGGAAGAGAATAACGCAGCATCTTCCTCTTCCTCCAACACAGGCTCAGGCACCTCAAGTTTATGCTTTTTCAATGGCTGTTGTTCCTCATGACCTTCTTCCTCCGCTTCCTCTACATAAGAGTCTTGGTCGTTGCTGGTTTCAGCGGGGGGTGGCGGTTCAGTGGAAGACCGTTTTTTTGCCATTAAGGTCACCTGGTCAAAATATCCCAGCTCAAATTGTCATGATCTATCGAACGCTCATATCACGCAGCGCCGCGATTAATCTCCCAGTTTTACGTTCAATCGATCTCCGTAACTTCGCCTTTCTTTTCTGCTTCTATAACAAGGTGGTAGCTTGGTTTAGAGATGTTTTAACTCCTCGCTTTCCTGATGTTACGTTGGAGAGACATCCTCTTTCGCCTCCTTTACTTGGCTATACGCGTTACTTGCCTGTTTCATTATTTCGTTGGTGTTCGAATAGGTTATGCGATAAAGTGGTTCGGTCATTTAGTAGTGCAGAATATTTCCCCGATCAGTTTCTTGTTGGAGGTATGTTTTCCCACTTCCTTGTGGCTAATAGTTAGCTGCATTGGCAACGGAACGTGTAATGGATAACCTGAGTGAAGGAACAAATGAAGAAAACTTGTCCTTTCTTTCCGAAGTCTTGACTCCAACGTTGTATGATAGATTAGCTGTACAATTGGAATTTCTGCACGCGCAACACAAGATTTGGCCACAGTTTAAACTATTAAGAATGTATGACGCGCATGTACGCGATATTTGGGTTAGATTTGGACAAAAATCTCAATACTTAAACCCTGAATCGCTGCTACCGTCTCATAATCCGGAAACAAGCACAGTTATGCAGCTGGCCAACATAGAATTATGCGAATCCATCTCAAAGGACGAAACACCATATTACAGTGCGAAACAGCAGGTTCAACAAGGAATTCGCATCAAAGTAGACGTGGATTTGGATGCTGAAATTTGGGTTGGATTAAAAAAGGAAGGAGATCAGCAAGAAATCCTCGATTCACGCCAACAACGACAATTAATTCAAGTTTCCTTTATTAGTCCGTGGTTCGAACCATCTGAGAAGCTCATACGTCTATGGGGAAAGGATATGGAACCGGCAGGATGGAATTGGCGCATGGCTGATATGGACCAATGGCTGGAAGAGAAGGAGTGGCTGGAAGCAAAGAGCGCTTCTTAGCAGGTCTCCACCAACCAGCGCTTTAATTCTCTCTCAACAGAAGGAAAAACTTCACTTTCCAGCTGTTGGCATTCACTTTCTGTAAATTTGCTTAGTACGTAGTGTCCCACTGCGTCTGGATCCCGCGATTCTGGTCGTCCAATGCCAATTCGCAATCTGCGGAAATTCTGCAATGTAAATTAAACGCATTTTAACTACACCTTTATCCTCAAGTTCTCCATTACTGAAAGAATCCCATTATGACCACTACAAGTTTACTGTTAGGATTATTAATTGGTATTACTTGGCACTTCCTCCTGCTTTTCTGGAAACCTTGCCAAGTTCTCGTTGCAAGTCATCGTGAAGCACAATTACCTCTAGCGGAGTAACCCCCAATTCTTTGACTAATCCAACAAAATAAGGACATCGAGTATTAAGACTCTCACCAGCTTTGGCTACAGCTCTACCGTTCAAATTCATGAAAAGCTTGGGTCTTAGAAGAAATAATTCCATGCGATGATAAATTGGCTCTTCTCTTGTTTTATCCGAGGCTTTTGACTTTAACTCCAAGGTCAATTCACCAGAGCTTAACCATCCCAATAAAGATTTATTCAATGACCATGAATTGAAACCCCAAACTGAGCTCAACCAATCCAATGCCATGCTACCAGCATTATGTCTAGTTCCAGCCATGGAATAATTTCCCAATCCCACCAACTATCATTTATTAATTAAACTTGTAAGAGATTTACCAGAACTCTACGAGGCGGTAAAGTGATCACCATTTAGGAGGGGCTGAAGGAGTGAGAGTGACTTTTCTTCTTCCAAGACAACACTGCTTCATTTTGTGTGTCTCTCTCTCACTCCTACATAATTGAAAAGATGCAGGCTCCCGTAATAGTTATGAGTAATTAACCTTTTAGTGGCCATTAAAAACCATTTGTAGATACCAGTATGAAGAGAGAAACGGGTCGAAAGGCCCAGCTCTCAAACATTACAGCCGCAAAGGTATGCGTTTTTTTCCCGATATTTTTATCCCGTCTGGGGTCAGACTGTAGCAGATGTAATTCGTACCTGCTTGGGTCCTCGTGCCATGTTGAAAATGTTGCTGGATCCAATGGGAGGCATTGTGTTGACTAATGATGGAAATGCCATTCTCCGAGAAGTCGAGGTGGCTCATCCCGCAGCTAAAAGCATGATTGAGCTTTGTCGCACGCAGGATGAAGAAGTGGGCGATGGTACCACTTCTGTAGTCGTACTAGGTTAGTTTTTCCTCCCTTATGACTCAACATCAGGCAGCTGGAGAGATATTGGCCAGTTCAGCGTTGTTTTTGGAACGAAAAGTTCATCCCATTCAGATCATCTCGGCCTTCAAGAGAGCCTTAGAAGATGGGTTAAAAGTGATGGATGAGATTGCCAGACCCGTTAACGTGGATGATCAACAGGAAATGCTTGCGCTTATTAAAACTTGCATTGGAACAAAGTTTATTAGTCGTTGGTCCGATTTGATGTGCAAGCTCGCCTTGCAAGCTGTCAAAACCGTGACTTTTATTAACGACGGTGGACGTGAGGTGGATATCAAGAGATATGTCCGCGTGGAAAAAGTGCCAGGTGGTGAGATTGAAGAGAGTTGCGTCTTGGATGGCGTTATGCTCAACAAGGATGTCACTCATCCAAAGATGCGTCGAAGAATTGAAAATCCACGCATTGTTCTGCTGGATTGTCCCTTGGAATACAAGAAAGGTGAGAGTCAAACCAACATGGAGATCTCTCAAGAGGAACATTGGAATCGAGCATTGCAGATTGAGGAAGAACAGATTAGAGCTATGTGTGACAAGATTATTGCATTAAAGCCTGATCTAGTAGTCACTGAGAAGGGGGTTTCTGGTATTTCCTTTTTCCATTTCCGTCTTAGCAATAACAATTCGTAGATTTGGCACAGCATTTTCTTATAAAGGCCAACGTTTCTGTTCTTCGAAGAGCTAGAAAGATGGATAATAACCGTATTGCTAGAGCCGTTGGAGCCACCATTGTTAATCGAGTTGACGATTTGCAAGAATCAGACATAGGAACAAAGTGTGGTTTATTCAATGTTGAAAAGATCGGGGATGAGTAAGTCTCTTTCTCTCTTTTTCTTTAAAGATCATTAACCAATGGCATAACAGATACTTTTCCTTTTTAACCAAATGCAGCGATCCCAAGGCTTGTTCTATCGTATTGCGTGGACCATCCAAGGATATTCTAAATGAAGTTGAACGAAATCTCCAGGATGCCATGGCAGCTGCTCGCAACGTCTTTTTCGATCCACGTTTAGTCCCTGGAGGTGGTGCTACTGAAATGGCCATCTCTGTTCGATTGATCTCTCAAGCCCACGCCATTCCTGGAGTTCAGCAATGGCCTTATCGTGCGATGGCGGAAGCTTTGGAAGTGATTCCACGCACTTTGATCCAAAACTGCGGTGGAAATCCAGTTAAAACTATTGCCCAAATGCGTGCGAAACATGCAGCTGAAGGCTCAACTAATACGTGGGGAATTGATGGAGAAACTGGAAAAGTGGTTGATATGAAAGAATACGGAATTTGGGAGCCTCATACAGTGAAGGCACAAACCTTGAAGACTGCCGTGGAGGTTTTTTTTAGGATTTTCATGCGTTTTTTAACGAATTAGAGTGCTTGTTTGTTGTTACGAGTGGATGACATTGTGTCTGGACTGACCAAGAAGGAGAAGAGAACTGCTGCTCCTGCTGCACCCATGGAAGAAGAAGTATGTGGTTTTTCTTGCTAAAACTAACGTGCGATTGAAACAATAGCCACAACAACCAGAAATGCAAATGTGATTCACTAATAAAGATCAAAAGGAATTTCATCCGTATTAACCACCATCATCTTACACCATATCTATACCCTCTTTAATTGTGGAATGCAAGTTGGTTGACGCTGGAACTTCATCGCGAGTATGAAGTACCATTATACTGGCTTGACATCCACCCACATCCAACGCATGCACCAATTGCCCAAGTGGCAGATTTCCATCAATCGTATGAACCAAGGGCAGCACCACCAAATCGCATGGTCGAGTCCAGGATAAATGTCCCAGCAATTCAGTCTCAGTTGCTGCTTGTTTGGTAGTAATGTTGAAGTCTTTTTGTATGGCAGATAAAAGTCTTCCAGTGACTGAAACATTGGAGAAATCTCTGATAAACGCTTCACCATGCATTATCACTTCGGTTCTACAACCTTTGGAGGCGAAATGGCCGCAAAAGTTAAGTGAAACAGTATCTTCGGTTGATCCAGTCAGAATCACCACTATTTTCATGGCCATGTATTGTTGAGTATTTTGGGATTTCTGCTGGATTTGGAATTGCAAAGCGGTGCTTCCTTCAATGGGTTTTTCTTCGTCACTTTGAACATGAAGGCTGGAATAAAGTAGTCCACGATCCAACATCACAGCTACCGTGGTTCTAACTGGCACTTTTTCTAGAAGTTCTTGAATGATTTCAATTTGTTGGCTTCCCAATTCGGTGGAAATGTGCTTTTGCAACTGAGCCGAGCTTCGTGATATTTGTTCTGCACCTTCTGCATCATCTATAAGCCTTATAGGAAGAATACATAAATCTGCCAAATCTTCCTCTGCTTGTCTCGCTATCACTGAGGAGTAGTGATGTGGCAAGGCCACGCTCAGGGTGCATCTTACAGCGAGGTTATAGGCAGTAGATAGAGAATGGACGATTTGTGCAATAGGATCATTTCGAATGGATTGTTGAAAGTCGGTAGAACGAATAATGCTAGAAAACCGAGGAGTCATTGCTAGCAATCTCAACACATGAATGTCAGAATTTGTTTGAGCCCCTGGGACGTTAAGTAAGGCTAATAACTGCATCGCTGCGGGCGCTTCGGCGAGCTTATCAATGCATAGCAAAATACGATTCTTTTCTGAGGCATATTGATGCACTCCAGGATCATGACGAACTGAAACGGTAGTACTGATCAATGAAGGACGTTTAGAATCAATAACTCCAAGTTGTTTTTGATACTTTGGCGGATAAATCAAATGTACTGCTGGGGCTGTGAGAGCAGTGGTGGCCAAAGCCATTATAACAAACATCGTAAATATCTTCTTATCCAAGACCCCAGAATCCAAACCGATATTCAAGACAATTAATTCGACCAATCCTCGACAGGTCATCAAGAAACCCAGTGCTAATGATTCTCGGAAAGGCAGTTTGACTAACCTGGCACCAATTCCTACACCAATTACTTGTGCTAAAACTGAGGCAACTATAACTAATAAGACGAAACCCCAAGACCTCCAATCGTTCAATAATCCGATTTCAGTTTTCAACCCAGAAAGGGCAAAGAAAAGTGGCAAGAACAACATAGAAACAAAATCTTCCAATTTTTCCGCCATTTTAACCGCGAAGCCATAATCGTGAGGTATAATGACACCGGCGATAAAACCGCCAAAAATAGGATGAATACCCAGAGCACCAGTAAACCAAGCAGATAGCAAAACTACGACGAAGGTAATTAAAGTACTAAGAGTACTGGGCCCTTCTTCTAGTACCTGATTTTTCTCTCTATCGACCAACCATTTAAAGAATATTCGACCACCCGTCAACATAAAGGCCACATAAACGATTCCTGTAATTAGAATCCATAGGGCAGTAAGTCCGTTGGTAGCATTTACAATCGAAACTACCAAGGCCAGTAAACACCAGGCAGTGGCGTCATCTATAGCGGCTAATGAAATGGCTTGAATTCCAACTGCAGTGTTTAGTAAGTTTAGTTCCGATAAGATTCTCGCCAATACAGGGAATGCCTGTAAATGAAAAAATTACTTGACCCAATCCACCAGAATCACTTACGGTGATTGAAATAGCCACACTCAAGAAAAGGAAAAACAAACCATAAGAATACTCTTTTGATTTACCAGTCCTCTCACCCAAAAGTACCAATGCAACCAACGCAGAAACAGCAAAACAAAGAACCTTTTGTATAGTAGCAATTATCAGAGTATTTTTTAAATTGCGCATCATCACTCTTGGGTCCAACTCCAAACCGACCAAGAACAAGAAGAAGACCAATCCAAATTGCGCTACAAGGTTAATGTAAGAGAGTGAAGCAGGGGGAAACAGGGCTTTTCGATAAGAAGCAATTTGTCCCAAAGCAGAGGGACCTATTAGAATACCAGCAACAATCTCAGAAATGACCCTGGGCTGCTTGAGGAAGCGGAGAAGAAAGTAAATTAGACGGGACATGACCAGAATAAAAAGGAGTTGTATGATAAAAAGCAACGTATCATCGCTAGCGTCAAAGGTCAGAGGATTAAAGCCTCCAAAGAAACCAGTGTTGGTCATTATTAGGGCAATGTGAAGTTGACTGTGCAAAGATGGTAACTTTCAATGTTCTTTTCAGAAGTCCCTACAATTCCCCCACTTTAAGACACAAGTGGTGACGTAGGAAGTCATGATCCTTATTCCAACATCGAAGTGATTCTAATTATCAGTTTCTCACTCCTTATTGATCCATCTGTTGATAAATGAAACTTCTATGGAGAACAAAATTGGTCAGATGCTCAAGGGAGGAAAAAAGTTTGTCCGCATATATTATCAATAATTGCTGTTTCTTTACTGTCTAATCAAAGTGGATTTCTTTGTGATTTTCCAAATATGGCACACATATCCTTAAACAGAAAAGCCACGCGGTGTAAGGATCCGTTGATTATTCCTCAAGAGAACCACATGGTGGATCTTTTTTTCTCTCGAAATTGATGAGTTCTTGTTAAGGCAGGATTTCAACGCGGTAAACTGACCTCAAGCCGCATGCCAAGGAGGGTCATAAGTGCGAGGAAGGAGTTGAAAGAAAATTTTCAATGCCAGTATATTGATTCACATCGCTTGATCAAATTGGCGAAACTAATACATTTACTTCAGACTTTCGATTGATGTACGCCCCATCATTACAAAAGTATATTGTGGAGAGTATATTAAATTATATATTTGATTAGAGGTTGCTTAAAAATAGACGTCCAATAACAACCGAGTATTAAACATCTTGTTCCATCATCAACGCATATTTGGCTACTGAACAACCCGTAAACGTGGCTGAAAAATAATAATATAGTGTTATATTAAAAAAACGTAAGAATATTCACATGATGAGGAGAATCAGAACAATCTCCGAACGGAAATATTGGTAATATATGAAACATGAAACATGCAGCCAGAGGATAAAATGAATTCACTTTCCCCAGCTACTTGGCAAAGAACAACACTTCGCTTAAACAAAACATACCTACACTAAGCATTAACAATAACTATTACAATGTCTCCAAAACTGCTATCAGCCTTCCTTGCTCTCGCTTCTATCACTGCGCTTACTGCTGCTTTACCAGCCCGGGGTAACATTGGCACTCCTTACAGCAATCATCGTCATCAGTCTTAGCTTCTTCAATTTCGAGATGGTCTACATCTGAACCATTTAATACTGCTACTTTCTCTAAAAGATCATTTAAAAATTAGTCAATACACAAAATAGAATTACTTTTTTTCTTCAAGATCCGCTGTTGTTGTTGGTGTCAAATGTCTTCTAGTCCAGTGCATGGAACGCCATCCTCTCGGTTAAGATCACAGCCTCATTGTCTATTGGTTATCCTAGACTCCGCCTTAAGCTCAAGTTACTTTTTCAAGTTTGTCGCTCAGCTTCTCATTTTTTTGGTTACTCAAGCCGATTCGCGATTTGTTTGGGAATATCCTTTTATTAACTAACTTCATTTCCTCCCATACCTCCTTAACTTTGCGTACTTATCTTTTGGTGAGTGATCAAAAAAGTGTTGAAGAACTTGAGGGTGGTAATCGC
The DNA here is from genome assembly GCA_004114325.1 of Zoophagus insidians. NCBI lineage: Eukaryota > Fungi > Zoopagomycota > Zoopagomycetes > Zoopagales > Zoopagaceae > Zoophagus > Zoophagus insidians. The sequence goes on from QZWR01000104.1 coordinate 13,904, forward strand.
TTTCTAGCGGTCACGGAAGAAACATTCAAGCAATTTGTTACTGAATGTCGTTCACTTGAAACTAGGATAAAGCCTTCAAAACTTTCTTCTGAGGATCTATCCTCATTACTCTTAAGGGTGGTATTTGCATATCCCTGGAATCCAGCAGCCAGTTTACCTGAAGTCTATCATACTCCAGCTTTTCGAAAACGCTCGTTCTCCTTGGTTACTTCCTCAAATACATTGGAATACAGGCCTAAAAATCATGTTTACATTATTGGAGATTTACCTAAAACTTTGGAAGAAGTCAAATTGTTTGCCATTGGGAAAGCTTTAAATGAATCTATCTTAAAACATGCTACTATGGATGGTGCTTTACACCGACTATATGAAGACTTTACATCGCGTGGCTTGCCAGAGAGTTTTCAATCCTCTAGATTATCCTTGTCATGGTTTAATACTTTTCTCCTTCGGCAAAATGATGATGGTTTACGATTTAAAGAGAGTTTCAATTTGTTGCTGAAGAAGAATTTTCATGGGAGTGTCTTGGATTGCTCGATTTTGAAGATTATAGGTGCTGGGGAAGCTTTCCCAAGTAGCTTCTTGTTTGCAAATCATCGAAATGAGTTTAATCGAACAAGACCAGCGCAAACTAATGGCGCTCCAATTAGCATTACATTAATCGACGGTGTGGGCGGGCAAGTAGAGAGATCATCAGAACCCGTAGATGCATATGGTTACGACGATTCTACAAATAAAAAGGCTAAAAGCATTCTTGGTTCTACTTCAGAAAGGTAAAGAATTTTGCACAGTTTAAAGTTATCTCAACTAGAGGGTTAAAGTTGAAAATTTTGATGAAATTTCCATTTCAAGGAATATCAGAATCTTTGCTCTCATTGAGACTTGATTCCTCTAATAGTGCAAGTTTTAAAGATTTATACGTTTTACCTTGTTCCGATTACTCGTTAAAGCTATCAAACATCGAGAAAATTGGCACAGAGTTTATCCTCGTGCAACTTTGTAGCGAAGATACTAACAGCCTATCTTCTGATTTGGATAATTTAGAACAACTTGTCTTGCAATTGAGGCTTTGCAATCCAGAAACTCTTTTCGGACTAGTTTTTTTTATCAAGAAAAAGCTATGGTTGATCAAATGGTTTTCTGCAGAAACTGCTTTGGATATTATTTTGTTCAACCAAGGCAATATCAAGGTTATTTATGGTTCTCTCTTAATTTCAAAGAGTAGGAGAATAAAAGGAATGATGGTAAATTTAGCGTTTGGCAGTTGGAAGATGTATGGACCCGATTATCGCTTTATCGAAAGCCTGAATTTAATCAAAAGCTCAAATTGAAATTTCCAAGAGTTGAAAACTTTGATGTTGCAGATGATTTTTCAAAAATTGATGATGGCTCGAAAGAAAATATTGAAAGGTTGGGCCATTTCTGGGAGAATTGACCTTGTATTTTGCATTAGAAGTGAAAATACAGAAAAAGTTGGTGTCTTTGAAGATTTGGGTTGCATGCCTGAAATAATAGAAAGCATGTATATGGGGTGTTTATATTCAAAACATGTAAGAAAAGCTATTGATGATATATAACGCATAAACTTGGTTAGAATTTACTAAAGAGGCTGCACAACTTGGAGGAATCAATTAAAACTAGTGAAGACGGAACTAATATCATGGTAGTTCTTGCCAACAATACACTCTGCTAAAGTAGAACTCAGCAAGAATACATCGCATTGGTCAAGGAGAAATGGTGTATAACCTTTAATACCTTCGAAACCAGGCATGAAAGGATAAAACAGGAGCTTACGCCGGATAATAGCGATTTAACAAATACCGAGGATATAATTTTATGTGAATCGGAGAAAGTGTGGTTGGGACAACTTTTTTCTGATAGCAATGCATCTGAGGTATCAAAACGGAAAAAGCATACACTATTAAAGCTGAGAGAGTAATTTCTTTTAGCTCTCCTTAATCTGTATAGAGCACAAGCACAGATAATATTACGCTTGGAATTAGCAAAGTCGAAAGATGCGGAATCAGTGTTGGAAGAAGGTGCATGTTTTGACAAGTATGCAGAACGTACCTCAACTTGGATGGCTGTGTTGGATCTTTCTGCCACAGACTTTGCAGAGATACAGTGGTGGAGAGATTTAACCAACAAAACTGATACCCTGGGAGAATCTGCTGATTCACTTCAATCTTTTATTGGCGCATTGAAAGAAAGGTAATAAGTCTGTTCTATTTCAGGATCAAACTACTGATGAGTAGATATGCGACTTGTGAAATATGTTCTAGTATGATTGAAGGCATAGAAAACCGTTATCTTCTGGATGAAGATGTTGATTTGGCCATTAAAAGTCCCTCACCAGGAACTATTACTCAAGCGAATGAAAGGCTCGATGCATATTTTAATTCAAGGGATGAAAAAATCAGAAAGACAAGGAAGAAGTTGAAAAACAAGGCTAATATGCTTTCGAATGTTGAAATTCTGCCAAATATAAGTCGCTCAGGATTGGTGAATCGATCACTGAACAAGAGACTTTTGGTGGACTTTAAAACACAAGAAAGCAAAACAGTAACAACAATTCCCAAAGTCAATTTTATGAGCAAGACAAAAACAAATTTGAAAAAGCCAGAAACCAATGAAGTATTCTTGAAAGAGGATGTTAATTTTATCACACCCACAAGGCCAAGAAGTTATTATGCGGTATGTGCAGTATGCGCTGTATGGTGCAGCTGATATTGTGTAACATATAGATCGAATCTGAGGGAACCAATAAAAACGAAATATTATCACCACTCACATTTAGGAGAAATGATTCTCCCACTGGAAGGAAACAAGAAAGCATTTCGTTGTTTGAGTCAAGTCCTTTAGTCCCAGCCACACCAAGTAATGCAATTAGAACTTACTCACTGCCATCGGAGGATTTCGTAGCTGCTACACCCAAAAGGAAAAGAGTGGCATACGACGACGATGTTGATAAGAAGTAGCAATTTGTATACAAAATGCATTAGTAGTAAAGGGATCAGATGGTCTTATTGCACCTAATTTGTAACAAGGTTGGAGACGGCACATCTCTTCACAAATTGTCAGAATTTTCCTTCGTCATTTCCCTTTTTGAACTTCATAAGAAGGATCGAAGAAATCAGAGCGATTGGCACCGTTGCGGCGGGGTCTATGGCTACTGGCACCAACCCGAGTTGTGGGAATAAATTCCTCACTCTCAGACACAGGATGAGTGAAACTCTTGATTGGTCCATTACTTTTGAACCATCTCCTGACCATCACACATCCTCACCCCCCGCACACTCCTCATGCCTCAAGTCCAGCTACGTAGAGATTATGCTTCGGCTTTTGCGCCTGGCTCTTCTGCTCGCATTAGAAAGATCGTAGGCGATTACATCCTGGGAAAGACTTTGGGTGCCGGGTCAATGGGAAAAGTCAAGGTGGCAGTTCATCGCAAAACTGGTCACAAAGTAGCCGTCAAAATAATTCCTCGTTATTTAAACGAAGAAGAAGCCAATAATACCTCAGTGGAAGATTTGGAAAGTCGACGGATTAGAGTCATGAGAGAAGCTGCGGTTTTACAGCTCTTGAAACATCCAAATGTGGTACGCCTTTATGACCTCATCATCCAACCAAGGCACTATTACCTGTTCTTTGAATACGTTAGCGGCGGTCAGATGCTAGATTACATTATTAGCCACGGGCGTTTGAAGGAAAACGTTGCTAGAAAGTTTCTTCGTCAAATCGTCAGCGCTTTAGGTACTTTTTATCTTCATACCAGGACTAATACATCCTTAGACTATTGTCATCAAAACTCCATCGTACATAGAGACTTGAAGATTGAAAACATTCTTATCACTAATACTGGCAACATCAAGTTGATCGATTTCGGCTTGGCAAACTTATACTCGCCTCGCTCACATTTAATGACCTTTTGTGGTTCTTTGTACTTTGCTGCACCCGAATTATTGGAAGCTAGACCGTACATTGGACCTGAAGTGGATATCTGGAGCTTGGGCGTAGTGTTTTACGTCTTAGTTTGTGGGAAGGTCCCTTTTGATGACCAAAATGTCCCACTCTTACATGCTCGTATTAGAAAAGGACAAATGGAGCTCCCTGATCACCTCTCTCCTGGTAAGTTTAGTTGTATTATAGCTGATTAATCATGATGAATTAGACTGCAAACATTTATTATCAAGAATGTTGGTGGTTAATCCAAGGGAGCGAGCAACTTTAACCGAAATCAGATCACATCGCTGGTTAAACCGCGGGTTTACTCAGTTGGTTTCTGCTAGAATGCCTAATCGTGTACCTTTGGAACTCCCCTTGGATCCTCAGGTAATTCGACGTATGGCTGCTATCCAGCTTGGAACTGTCAAAGAAATTTCCCAACATTTGGAGAACGTAGTTTCTATCTGGATAGCCCGAAGAAGATTGGCCAAAGAATTAATCTGGCGCTTTAGATTGGACTCTAATCCTGCCTTGATAAGACTTGGCGATACTCTTGCTACAACTGATGCGGTTCGCGAGGCTGCCAAGAAATCACAGGTTTCAATATTTGGCAAGGCTTTACTATTTGAACTGCAGGATCAAGAAGAGCATAATAGGGATGAAGCCGAAGAGGAAAGAGATCCAATGGTTAGTATGTACTACCTCTGTCGTGAGAAGATTGAACGTGAAAGCCTCGGCATGGAGACCATGGAGGCAGACTTTGAAGATTTGATGAGTTCCAGTCCTCAGGATGAACGATTAAGCACTAGCGAAGCCATGAACAGGCCTAATTTGTCATTCGAAATAGCACATGAAGATGTACCACCCACGCCTCTTTCCATTATTCCACAAACACCCATAGGAGATGAACCCAAGGAGAGCTTTTTTAAGAGAATTTATCGCATGGTTACTTTAAGGAAGAAGAAATCATCAACACCTCCCAAGCTCTCCCCTGCTCCCTCACAACAGAATGTAATGGTGTTGCCAGAATTACCTGCTGGTGATAACTGGCCCTTTGCAAACAACCAACCACAATTATCTTTGGAGAAGGGGGATTCTGAGGAAGAGGATGAAGATGAAGATGAAATAACCGAGTTACCTTTCAAGAGTCGCCACAACAGTAGTGTTTACAACGTTCAACAATTGCGACCTATTGATGACCGTCGACGTCCAATGAGCGCAGATTCGGCCTTACCACCTCGTCGAGCAATGGAACTATTAAAGTTTCCTTCATTAGACGAGAACAAGAGGAATGTAGTCGTTGTGTCCAAATGCAAGAAGGTTTACTTGAAGGGATTATTCTCAGTTAGCACTACTTCTACCCTTGGACCAGCTGAAATTATGCATCGACTTCGCCTAGCCATGAAAGAGAAGGGCGTAAAATATACTGAATCCACCAAAGGACACTTTGACTGTCGTTTAAGCCTTCCCAAGACCACCCCAAACGTCAGATCTTACCATACCGACGGGGTTGACACCTTGGTGACTGGGATGGAAAGCTCAGATACTACCCTATGGTTTGAGTGTAGCGTTGTTCGCATTCCTTGGTTGTTCAAGGTACATGGAGTTAGATTTCGAAGGATTTCTGGACACAGTTGGTTGTATCGAGACTTGTGCTCACAGATATTGGAGTTGGCTAATATTTAATTGTTGGTGTGTACTTTGTTGTAAATGGTTATACTTATGAGTTTGATGAGTCACGCGCGTTTTTATTACTGACAACTCATGGGAACGCTGAAATCTTCCTTAACAACTCCACTTTCAATGGTCGCCTGATCCCCCAAACCTCTCTTTGCAAAAGCCTTCCAAATATGACATTGGTACTTTCCACCAGTGATTATCTTTTCTGCCAACAAAATCGCATCACGAGAGGTCAAAAAGTCGGGATTGCAAGGCTGAAGCTTTAACCCATCAATGACGATTTGCAAAGCCAGAGTATTTCCCGCTTCTATATCAGCAGAGTATAAATCTGAGTTGTATTTTTTGGTAGCATCAATTAAATTCCACAACACTATTCGCCTTATTAGTAACGATAAAAAGAAGAGACTTACTTTCATAAAGCATGGCACACCATACTTCTCCAGTCGCATGAACTTCCTTCCAAGTGGCATCATTTAAAAACTTGAATGTGATTGGATTAACCTTGAGATCGGTGGAATAGGGAAAATTTCTAATCCCTTTTCCACCATTTACCCATTTTCCAATTTGGACATCTTTTTCACGCGTATCCACCTCCTTCATTTCAAGAACAATGGCAAAGAAATCAGACCAACCTTCTCCCATTCCAGCGGCTTGACCATCAGCCAAACAATCACTGTTCTGAGGTCCACCGGTCAAACGGGTAGAAACTCCATGTCCATATTCATGGGAAATAATATCAGACTCGAAATCTCCATCGCGATACGGCTGAACTGTGTCAAAGACATACATGCGCATTCTTCCGTTCTGACCATCAGGAGGAGAAGCAAAGTTGGCATTATTCATTCCACTTCCATCTTGGGCATTGGCGATGACGAAATCTCCACCTTCGCCGCCTTTATCCCAGTTTTGGTTTTGAAAGTTTCCAGCTTCTTCGTCAAACCCATACATGTAAAATATATCATGCAAAACGTTGTTCCAGTAAAATAGATTGATAATTGCAGCATTTGCGTTGCTCTTGTAGTCATTGCTTGTGCTATTATATTCTGCATCGAAAACCTTTTCAGCAGAAGCTTCTGGTCTAGCATTGCTAGTAAAATCTTCACCGCCTTTCCAGTTTTCTTGCGCCCATACGTTGTTACCTCGGGTATTGTTGAATTCGGTATTATCTTTCGTCCATCCCTTAGGACTAGCCTTTATGAACTCGGGATCTTTGACCATGGTTCTATTATTGGTGCTCGGATCGGAATCGCCCAGTTGAATGACATGGTAAGCAGCATCAGAAACCCAATCATTAATCTGCAGCACTTGAGATCCCTGAAATGGAACATGAGCCACAACCCAGTTGTTTTCCATTCGCATGTTCAACCTCCAGGTTGGTATAAGCTCTCCATTTTCAGTTAAAAGGTATCTTTGCTCAGCTTTAATGTTTTCCTGGGCAAAGGGAACACCAACAAGTTCAATAAGGGTATTTTTTCCAGCCTTCAAGCTCGAATGCTTCTTTTCTTTTAAATCTTGGGGAAGAGCGAGTTTCAGGTAGTTAAATAGGATTGTCAAAGCTTCAGTAGCTGACATGGCAGTGGATAAAGAGCGAGAAGTTAATGTCAAGTTGCGTCGCATATCCAAACTTGGTTGGATAAAAGAACTTCCTGAGGAAATAACATTTCCGTTTGAGTCAACATTGATGTTCATAACCGCATTGCTCACCTCCACTCCCTTGAATAGTTGTCGTAAATAAACGTGAGTAACTTTGTTATGCTTGGTAGTGTAAACATTGGTCAGTTTGTAGTCTTTTTCGGTCAAGTTGTATTGTCTTCGAGCATACGAGATAGCTGCGGTCTTTCCATCGGAAGACGGCGGCAAAAGTCCAGCAGTGCTCTTGGTGGATAAAACATTGTAAGATTTGCTGCTTAGTGCAGGAGAAAAGGATGAGAATGAGAGTCGTTGAGTCGTTACAAAAGATGAAATAGCAAATAAGAAAAGTGCATTTGAGGCTATATGCATCAACATCATGAGTTGGTGAAGAGTGCGTCGTTATGTTAACAAAAAATGCGTTGTGTTGTGTGGAGAAGGAGTGTGTCATGAGTGCATGCGTCCAGGCATCATTCTTTAAAAGGCGATTTTAGCCAAAGAATAACACCCATCGTTTTTAATATCATTACGCACGATCTGGTATTTCCATCATCTTCGCGGGTTATCGTAATTAACGTTAATCCCGATTAGTTGAGGATACTGTAAATGAGTTGTCTCAGATTACTGTCTTTTCGCAGGTTTTACTCCTCTTCCGTTGGTGCAGGAAAACAGGTTTCTTCACTTGACCTGAGCTTGTTTCCTCCACATTTGATACGAAACTTCAGTATTATCGCACATATTGGTTTGCTTGGAGATGATGACGACGACTAATTAGCCAACTTTTTCAGATCATGGAAAAAGTACGCTTGCAGATAGACTTTTGGAATACACTGGTATGAATCCCTAGTTCATACAAAGGAAAACTCACAAATAGGGACTATATCGACCAGCCCTAAGAACAAACAAGTTTTGGACAAGTTGGAAGTAGAAAAGGAGCGAGGGATAACTGTTAAAGCTCAAGTAAGTATATCTTAAAATGTGTATTAACCTCCGTTCAATAGACTGCCTCTATGGTACATGTGAAAAATGGAATAAAGTATCTTTTAAACTTGATAGATACACCGGTATTTTATATTGCTTAGTAATTAAGACCGACTTTGATAGGGACATGTTGATTTTAGCTATGAAGTTTTGAGATCATTGACTGCTTGTCAAGGGTCAGTACTCGTAGTGGATGCTTGTCAAGGGATTCAAGCACAAACGTTTGCAAATTATCAACTAGCCGTATCTAAAGGCCTTACTATACTTCCTGTCATAAATAAGGTAATCACTAATTGAATGACTCTTGTTGAGTGCATAGGTTCGATAGATAGACCTTCCAATAGCTGAACCAGAAATAGTTGCTTTACAATTAGAAAAAGCTTTCAATCTCCCCAGACATTTATCTCTGAAAATATCAGCTAAAACTGGTCTAAACATATCAAGCGTATTGGATGCAATTGTCGATCATATTCCTTGGTAATAGTCTCTGTGTTTTACTATATCACCCGTGCAATTTAGTCCAACGGGAAAACTAGATGATCCTCTGAGAAGTGTTATCGTTGATTCTTGGTACGATAGGTATCATGGGGTTATATCTACAATTACTGTAAAAGAAGGAACCATAAAACTTGGTACTTACAATGCCAAACTAGAATTTTGATTCTTTTAAAGGTGATAGTTTGATTTCCGCATTATCAGGGAAAAAATACGACGTCGTTCAGGTAAATTTCCTTTGTGGTTTATAAATAATTTTCAGCTTGGGATTATGCATCCAGAACGTGTTGCAACAAACAGATTGTACTTTGTGATGAAGGGTAACCAATTAATAGAATAGAAATGCTGGTCAAGTTGGATACATGATTTTGAACGCCAAAAGCCCAGGAGAAATTAATCCGGGTGATACGTTTTTTCATGAAAAAAACCGAGGGATGGAAAAATTCCCAATGTTGGAACTTCCAAAGCCCAAAGTCTTTGCAGGCTTATATCCAGCAGTTTCACAAGATTTTCACCAATTAGAAGAAGCAATTGACAAACTTAAGCTAAACGACCAAAGTATTACTATTCATAAAGAAACAAGGCAGGTTTTGCCTTGCCATTCATGGAGTAATTGAAGATTAGTATGGCGCTTGGTCAAGGATGGCGTATTGGTTTCTTAGGATCGTTACATATGGAGGTATTTAAGCAAAGACTTCAACAAGAATTTAATGCAGAAGTATTATTAACGCAACCAACTGTGGTGTATAAAGGTAATTAATTGAATTATAAAAGTTGATATATTTGAGAAGTTAAAATGAAGGGGGAGGAAAAGTTGATAAGAACACCTCTGGATTTTCCTTCATCAGACATGCTGAAAAGGGTGATATTTGAAGAACCTATTGCAATTGTTACCATTATTTTGCCTGAAGACTATTTAGGGAAATTTATTCAATTATGCACCGTAAGGCTAATACTTTTTTCTGATTAATACTGTTAAAGGATCATCGAGGAAGGCAAGAGTCTTTAATATATCTCGACGAGAAAAGAATGCTGCTAAAGTACAAGATTCCTGTTGCAGAGTTACTCAGTACTTTTCATGACCAAGTTAAATCGTTGTCGTCTGGTTATGCAAGGTATTTTTCTCACCTTTATCGTCCTAGATTTGTAGTTTTGATTATGAAGAAATTGGATACGAGCCTGCTGATATCGTCAAGGTAAGATATAGTTGATCATGTCACAATCAAAAACAGATGGATATTTTGTTAAATGGGAAACCAGTAGATGTATTGGCCAGTATCATGCATCGATCTAAATCAGAGTATCTTGGAAGATACTGGGCAAAGAAGCTCAAGGATGTCTTGCCAAGGTATTTAGTGAGTACCGATATGGTTATAATCACTCACATATAGGCAACTATTCGAAGTGGTTATACAAACAGTGGTGGGAGGAAAAGTAATTGCTAGAGAACGGTTAAGTCCGTTTAGAAAAGACGTGACGGCCAAATGTTATGGCGGAGATGTGACGCGAAAGCAAAAACTACTCAACAAACAAAAACAGGGGAAAAAACGAATGAAAACTTTTGGAAATGTTGAAATTTCACAGCAAGTTTTAACAGTCCTAACTTCATCGGAATAAATGAACTTTTTACACATGATTTATTTGTTTCTCCCTAACTACAGCCATGCTGATCAAATCCACCTTTACCTTAGTTATACTCTACTCGCTACAAACCCTTGTCATTAGTTACCCTGCACCATCTCCAAACTCTTACAGTGCACTCAACACTGCTGCTTTCTACGATGAACTAAGTCGCCGATCTGCTCAACCATCGTCAAGTCAAGAAGGCCAAAGCGTAGAAAGAGCAATGTACGATCTGAATAGTATGCCAGCAATGAGAGTGTTTGTCGGAAGGAAATGAACTTTTCCAGATAAGGAAGTTGACCCATTTTAGTGACCTCCGATATATATAGACAGAGAAAGGAAGGAAGCGTAAGTGAAGAAGGAGAGATGCTTAATATTAAGAATGTTTAATAAACCTTTAATTATTTGCGTTGAGTGAATTGAAAGGAGAAGGTCAATAACAGTTGGGTGACTGCAGGGGGATGTGCTTTTCCTTTTTGCTCAACATGGAGGATTCATTAGCAAGAATTAGAGCACAACTTGATTCCGGCCTCAGTAATCAAAAACAGGTTGCTGTTACGTTATGGGCCGTAGAAGAGACTCTACGTGAGCAAGGAGTTGCCTTTTCCCCGTCCGCTTATTTTGCTGCATTGGTAATCATTACTTTTTCAAGCAATGATGTGCTGGTGTCTTAGTTAACCCTCTCTGGTCAAGATGCCTCAGAAGACTCCACAACAGTGTATGCCCTTTTATACTTGTTGGCTATAGTTCTTCCTCAGTAAGTTCGTTTCTCATGTGCTGCTAAAGTAGGAGGGTAGTGTGCCTAAAAACGTTTTGAAAAGTCAATTTTCCACAACGCTTGGATATCTCATTCCATATTTTGAAACTTGCAAACTATCTGCCCCGAATATCCGTTCGGTAAAATTATCCCGTAATTATTGAAAGAAAAAGTTGTTGGGTTGTTTAGAGGCTTTACTAAGCGCTCAAGATGCAGTAGTGTGGAATTCATCAACCACCAGACAAGCATTCCAATTAATCCTCTTGGCTAATATTGATTCCCGTCCAAAAGTTCGAAAGAAGGCTCAAGATGTAGTTTATAGCTTCTTGAGCCATGCACCTCCGCCTAGTAAATATCATCCAATGGCGGCAGTGACGGCTTTGTCTTGTCTAAACGTTTTACAAGAAAAAACTCAGCAAGAACCGGTTATTTCGATGCATGTTTTGAATCTCCTACGCCGCATCATTTCTCACATTCCTCCATCAGTAAGCGAAAACCCATCTATAGCGCTGGATTAATCCTAATTGTTTAGGAATTGACTGAAATTGTGGAGATTTTATTGAACATCCCAAAGTTTCATCACAATTATTTGACTTTTGCTGCTTTCGAAGTATTTGATAATCTCTTTGTTGATTTTATGCAAGTTTTGGAAAATGATAAAATGGCAAAAGTTTTGAAGGTATTTCCCTGTTTTTATCGAATTTTGTTGATGTCAATGGCTTTCAGACGCTTCTACAACTAAAACCAAGTTCAAATGATGCTCATTTAAATCCCATGTGGTTAAGAGTAATGTCTGCTGCTTACATCTCTTACGTTAAAGCGTAATATTTCTTCATCTACAATCTACATGCTCATATTATTAGTGATGTCAACTTGTTCAATCCCACTGAATATCTTTCTACAGTTTTAATGATCCTAGAAGATATCAAGACTGGGAATGTTGCAATTGTTAAGGCTGCAGGGACCAGCGTTTGTCAGATTATTGAACATGCTCCTTGGGGTTCACGACATGCAAAAGAAGAAGCAAACACTGTCAAGGAACTTGTAAATTGGTTAGAAAATCAAGGTTTAAATATTCACTATAAAAAATCTTGGGCAAGTGTTATTGAGATTATTACTTTTTTAATCAAGGTATTTACTTTTTCCTCCCCTGATAATGCTAATCTGGAATTATAGCGTCATGGAAATACAAATTATGAAAAAATGAAGAAACTTGTTGTAGTTTTGGCCGATTTTCGACGTCAACAAGATTTTCCATATAAAATAGAACTGGACATGGCCTTGGGAGCAGCGATAAATGCCTTTGGACCGAATAGATTTTTATCCTTGTTGCCATTAAATTTGGAAGCTGAAAGGTTTTCTTTGTGACATAGATTTAACTGAATTAACCGTAGTGATGGGAGAGCCTACCTTTTGCCTATACTTCAAAAAAACATACAAAACACGAATTTGGAGTTTTTTGTTAAAACTTTGATCCCATTGGCAGATAGAATGGAGCAGACTTCAAATAACTTCGAGAGCAAAAATCGATCTTTCGAAGCCAAAGTTTATACTACGCTAAATAATCAAATTTGGATGCTGCTACCAGGCTTCTTTACCCTTCCTCTTGATCTAGAAAAGGTAAAAAAACCTTTTTTCAACTGCTGAACAGATTAGGCCATGACGACTGAATTTGTTGAAAGACTGCGGGAATTATTGACACATTCTTTGGCTCTGCGATCTGTTATTTGTTCTGCATTGCAAGTATTGATTGAAGAATTCAAAACTTTGCAACAATCCGATCTTGATGGTGCCGAGTTATTGAAAAAGTATGGAATGGATCAAACAATGGCTATCAAAGCTTTAAGTGTGATATCTTCTTTTGCCCCAAGTTTCTTAGCTACACTATCAAGCTTATATGGAGAGGCTCCAAAGGATCAAAGAGGATATATTCTTTCTTGTTTACGATGCTTTTTACAAGTAACGGAGAAGAAGGTAACTTTTAATAATACTTCCCCTGACTCTTTGTAGGATATTGAATCAGCTTTCTCTCAAATTCACCAAAAGCTAGCACAAATGGTTACTCTAATCAGCCATAATGAAACCCAAAATGTTTTCCAGGTTTTGCTCGATTTAGCCATTGGGATGTGTGATTATCTTGCAAGTTCGGCTTTAAATTCTTTATACGAGATTTCACTGCAGTTAATCCAACAAAATGGGCACTCAATCCAAAAGAAATCATATAAAGCACTTTCGAAAATATATGAGAGTGAGTTAGGAAACCAGATTATGGAGCAGAGAAGGGATGAATTGCTTAAAATCTTGGTATCTGTCCAAGGCCTTGATGTAGCTGCTGCGAGACGAGAAAGATTAATGTTGCTTTTGAAACTGCTGAAATCTACTTCAGATCAAGATTTGCATTTTATTTTACTCTTCCTTTCTGAAACCATACTTTCAACTAAAGATGTAAATGGAAAGGCAAGAACATTGGCTTTTGAATTGCTTGTAGAAATGGGACAACGAATGAAGAATGGTGGCCTCATATCTGTTGAAAAATTGGCCGAATTGGACATAACATCATTTGAAACTGTTCGTATGTTATACCTTTGTAATACTAGATAACGCAATTATAGCAACGGTTAGCTTAAAAGAATTCTTTACCATGGTTAGCGCAGGAATTGCTGGAAGTACACCACATATGATTAGTGCTACGATTGGTGCCGTGGCTCGATTGGTCTTTGAATTTAAGCATGACCTTTCCAAGCAAGAATTGGGGGATATCTTCAATACGAATTTATATTTACTGAATGGTGCCAACAGGGAGGTTGTAAGATCAGCGTTGGGATTTGTCAAAGTAGCACTTGTTTGCTACCCACCCGATTTGTTTCGGTCGTTTTTGCCAGAACTCATTCCTACCTTGATCAAATGGTCTCATCAACCAAAGTCACGATTCCGTGTAAAGGTACGCTTTATTTTAGAGCGCATGGTTCGTAAATACGGGTAAGCTTTATTTTCTTCGCTTTTAAAAATAATGATATCCACACAGAGTTTCCGAGGTAGAGCCGCACATGCCAGAGGAAGATCTTAAACTTTTAGTCAACATTCGTAAGCAACAGGACCGCCAAAAGCGGAAACAAATTGAGCGCAAACAAATGGGCAAAGATGAGCCTAGTGGAAGAGTTCATGAGCCAGAAAGCTTTGAGCAAATACTTTATGGAAGTGAAGATGAAGAAAATAATGATGAGGAATTAGAAGAAGAGCCTCAAGGAAAGGGGTTAAAGCGTAAGGGTCATCACAAAGAGTTGCCCAAGGAGTATATTCTTGAAGATGAAGATGGTCCTATAGATTTCTTGGATCATAAATCAATTGCAAAAATGACCAGTATAACCTTTAATATTTAATCGAATTTACTTACCATATTGCTGTAGCATCAAAGCCGAAAGTAGCTGGTAAAAAGAACATTGGTGATAGTTTCCGTGCAAGTATAGATGGAAAACTAATAATTAATGATTCAAGTGACGAAGAAGAGGCTAAAACTACCACAAGTCTCGCAAAAAACACAAGCAAGAGAAGAAGAATGACCAACAAGGAAGAGGATGAAGATGGAGAAATTGAAGGAGGAGGAGAGGATGAAGATGTAATCATGGATAATCCTTACTTGGAAGCAGTCATGTCATCTGAAGCATTTACCCGTACACAGCGTAATAAGATCAAATTTAGCAATAAGAAAAACCCTGAGAAGGGCAACGATGATGAAGATGAAGAAGTAGGAGAGATGACTGATAAGGCTCAATCATCTACGAAGAACAAAAAGAAGGAAAATATCATTGAGGTAGCCCAAGTAGGCAAAACCTATCGATCAAAGGTAAAACATGATCATTATTTATAACCAACATTCCTTGCACAGAATGCAAAAGGTGATGTTAAGAAACCGGGACAGTTGGAGCCTTATGCCTATATCCCATTGAATCCTAAAATGGCCAGTAAAAGGCGTGGTTCACGAATTGCTACTAAATTGGTAAAAAGAGGAAAGAAACCTTGAATAAAAAAACATCCTTTGACCTTCCCCACCACCATCCCTCAATAACTTGAAGAATACCAAGAAACAGCATATAAATTTACAGGGAACAAAATAATAAGAATTTTTAAATTTCACGGTAGGCAAGCTCCGTTAGCTCAGTTGGT
The DNA here is from genome assembly GCA_004114325.1 of Zoophagus insidians. Taxonomy (NCBI): domain Eukaryota; kingdom Fungi; phylum Zoopagomycota; class Zoopagomycetes; order Zoopagales; family Zoopagaceae; genus Zoophagus; species Zoophagus insidians. The sequence goes on from QZWR01000104.1 coordinate 29,178, forward strand.
TAGAGCGTGGTGCTAATAACGCCAAGGTCGCAGGTTCGACCCCTGCACGGAGCACGCTTTTTGGACTAATTGAGGTGCAAAAAGGTTGAGAGAAAATTATTATTATTGAAAAAAGGTTAGAAAAAAAACTAAAGTAATGATAAAAATACAATGAGGTTCAACTTACCGCGATATATTTTTTTTAATACTTTTCATAGAAAATCAAGGCCGACCAGGGCGATCAAATCTTACTTCTAACGTTCGACCACCGTAAACATAACCATTTAGTTTTACTAGAAAAAGTAAGGAAAAACAAAGGAGGAGGAGGAGAATTACAGACTGCAGCCTCAGCAGCATCAATTGAAGAAAACTGGACGATACCCGCTCCTCGTGACCGGCCATTGGCCATTTGAATGTTGGCACGTTCAATCTCGCCGAAACTGTTGAATAAATCCACCAAGTCTTGATCGGTCGTCGTATAAGGCAACTGAAAAACCAAAACCACATCAATCCAATTCACCCAAGCAAGCCCCCACCACCACCATCATGATAATCCCAACCACAAACCACAACGAAACGAACATCACGCAACACCTCTAAACTAAACGACCCCTTCTTACATACATTACGAACGTATATTTGGTTTCCAGGTTCATGTCCTCCAAAAGATCCAGTAGGCATTGCTCCTCCAGGTCCAGGAAATATTGGAGGGAATCCGCCAGGCCCGCCAGGAAACGCACCAGGAGGGAATCCACCATAAGCAGCCGCAGCCATTAAGGGATTAAAGGCTGGGAATGCAGGAGCTCCTTCTCCAAATGGAGGTACAAAGGAACTTGGCGAAAACACGTTATCGGGGTTTTCTGGAAGGTTAGACTCGACATTTCGTGGTGAATCCACTCGTTCTCTGGATCTAGAGCGAGATCTGCCATCCTGAGATACGGTTTTTGCGGGGCCTGCTCCTCTGGGAAATCCACCTGCTGGGAAAGGAAGTGGCATGGTAAATCCACCAGGGATTCCTGGAAAAGCAGCCATATAAGGATTAGGAAATGAACTTCCACCTCCCCCTTCTGTTCCTGATCCATTATAACGGGAAGAATTGTTAGCATATCGATCCTCACGAACTTCCAAACGACGACCATTCCAAGTTTGATCATGAAAACGAGCTAACCTTTCCCATAAATATTTGTTTTGGGGCAGAGGAAGAGGGGAGGGAAATACCAATTGCTTTTCCAACATCATCTTGATTGACCAATACTACAATGCCACTACCTCTAGATCTCCCACTGGCATCTTTTTGAATATCAGCTCTTTCCACAGGTCCTACTTGGCGAAAGAGATCTTTTAAATCTTGCCAACTGGTAGAATACGGTAGCTAAAGGGGGAAAAAAGGGAATAAGTGGTTAGAATATCATACATTTCCAACGTATAGTTGTCTTCCAGCAGCGCTGCGCGGAGCATAATTCGCTGGAGGAGGGGGAGGAGGATGATGGGAATGAAACTCATGTTCTCTATCTTCGCGGATAAACACTTTTCTTCCCATTAAAGGAAGGTCGTGCATTCTTCTAATCGCTCGACGGGCATCTTCTTCGTAACGATACTCTACGATACCACAGCCCTTGGAGACACCTTGGGGACTGGTCATGATTTCTGCATAAACGAGCTCTCCCGCTAGCATATGTTACAGCATACATTGTATAATTTTATTATACCTTCACGCATAAAATCTTTTAAATGCGACAGTCGAACTCCGTAAGTGAGATTTCCTACATAAACTCTTCTTTCACGCTTTTGCTTTTCTCCCCAGGTAAACGGCTCAACCGGACTACGATCTCTTCCCCCATATCCTCTCCCACTACGTCTTTCACGACTCCATGAACGACGATCTCTGCTATAGTTTCGGTTTCTCCCTCTTTCCCAGCCAATGGAAGGACCGGCACGATCCCAGCCGCTCAATGGTGGTGGCGAGCGCCTGGCTTGAAGAGGAGAACGGGAACGACGCCTTGGAGGGGAAGGGGAGCGTCTTCGAGAAGAGCGATAAGAATCTCTTTCGCGTTCTCGTTCTTTATAACGATCCCTTACTCGGTCCTCGCTGACCCTATCTTTCTCGCGTTCACGTTCACTTGTAGAAGCCCGCACTTGACGCTCTCCGGATAAACTACGAGGCTTATCATCTTTGGGTTCTTGTTCTCGCTCAATTTCTTTTTGCGGGGGAGGTTCAGTGCTCTGGTCAGCTAAATCCTCTGCCAAATCCATAGCATTATTGTTCGCTTCGGCGTTGCTTGTCTGGGCTAGAGATTGCTCAGTCTCCAGTGTTCGATAGTCTGATTGGGAAGGATCTTCAAACTGATCTTCATGACTTTGACTTATTTCCAATTCAATATCATTCATTCTGTAACTGAGTGGTCCACGTGACGTCGCTTGTCCACTTTTGAAAATGGAAGAGAGCAAGGTTAATAAGGTTTGGCATATTTTCAAGAGAGAGAAGGGACGGGAAATAAAATAAACAAAATAAAGGGGCATACATTGTTCGCCAAGGGAGAAAACTATGAAGATTCCGAGAAATGGAAAAAGGCATTTGAGGCCTTTAAACAAGCTTCTGGTAAATCTACAGTAAGGGAGGTTAACTTTTGTGGACAAGTGTTATTTGAAAAAGCAGCAATTGAGGCAGAAAATGAAGATGTAATTTATTCTATTTAGTAACGTTATAGAACTGGGGCCAGGTAAAGGTTACTTTAAAGGCCTTGTCAAGTGAAAGCTTGAAACGAATGAAGTTGATAGAACCTCGAGTGTCCAAAGTTATGGTTGGAGAATCCTTCGTTGTATGTATAGCTTTTTGGGGTTGGAATGCTGACCCCTGTGGTATAGCGAACAACTGGAAGCAAAATCACTGCAGGGAATTTGGGCATGTCTGGTGCGATTCCTCCAAGGAAACAGCTAATTCCAGCTCAGCGAGGTTTCAATTTCAAGAAAAGTAGCACCATTCTTTCTCCAGATGCCAAGGGAATTCCTTCACTTTCAACTGGGACAATGATGGGACAATCACGAAGAGGTAGTTTTTTCCAATTCCATATCTACTAATAAGCGATTAATTAGACACAGGACGTACCTGGTCTTTTGAAGAATCCAGTAGTAGTAAAAGCGTAGTGAGTTCTTTTTGCTAGTATACGAAAAGGGTGAAAAGAAAGCCATAGGTTAATGAACCTGACACGGTAATGGTACAATCTGCCACTGTGTTCTTTGCCAATAGCCCTTCAAAGCTAAATCCTTCGTTGGAAACAGAAACAACTTCCTTTGATCGGTTCTGGACAGGTTTGGAACAGCTGGCCGAGTATATTTCCAATCCTGTAGCTTTTGCTTCTGCTCCTTTGTTGTTTCCAGATAGCAATGGTGGGAAGTTGATCCTTTCTCCTGCCACCACCACTACCAACAACAACAACAGCAACAACACTTCTGCTAATAATATTCACTCTACCTTGTTGAATGATAAAAGTAAGGAAATTTCTATTACTAAGGCTGTGGTTTCAAGATGATATCGACTTTTCCAAACCAATGGGACAATCTTATTACTTTATCCCCAAGGAATTGGCCAACCTTTTACCACAAGAAAAGGTATTTCTCCTCCTCCCTTTGGGCCTGCTAATAATAATCACTTTCCAGCTACCTTTGAATCCTAATCCCAAAGCCAATCCTTTGTTAAAAACTGAAGCCAATGAAAACAAAAAAACCCCCAAAATTAGTGATTACTTTGAGGAGAATAAATCATTAAGGCTCAAATTGGAGGAACAATTAAACCTTTACGAAAAGGTCTACTTTTTCCTTATAAAGGGGGAGCGACTAACAAGGAAGAAAGGTAATGCAAGAAAACCAAGCGTTAAAAACAACGATATTACAAATAAGAGAAGATTTTCGAGAAATAATGGTAACCATTCGCTGTGTTATTAACCTGTCATGTGGTTGGTTAGAATGAGCGGAATTGTTATGAGAAATTGTATAATAGCTCAACAACTTCGACAAGTTTAACGGATTTTTTCGATATTCCAACGATTAAAGACACCAAAGAGGCGATGATAAACGAACAAGGGCCAATTGTAGAGGAATTAATGATGGCTATTTCTACGCCAATGTGTGAAATTGACAAAGATCAACAAAGTAAGGTTTATAAGGGCAGAGTTTGATAATGAAGTCAGTTTCGGCTTTACAAAGGAGAAACAACCATTTGGAACAAGAACTGGCCATTATGAGACAGCAATTACAAAAGACTAATGGTCAAAGTAAGAAATAAAACGCATATATTGGACACACTAAGAATATTGTCGTTCTAATGAAAGTTAAATGTTTAAATGCTTAAGAAGCTTCAGGAGCGGGAGTAGCAGCATCGGTAGCAGGAGCGGCATCGGTAGGATGAGTGGCAGCCTTTTCCTCCTCAACGCGATGTTTTCCTTGTTCCAGGGCACTTCCTACTTGAGCGACAGTCTGGTTGTAGATTTCAGTGGCACGTTGTCCGGGAGCAGTAGCAAGAACATTCTGAACACCGGCTTGGACCTGTCCCATGACTCCAGCGACATGTTGAGAAACAGAGAATTTCGCATCTACTTCAGCAGCACGATCCGTCAAAGTCTTCTTAACCGCATATTTCTCATCAAACGTTTGCAACTGTGCGAGGGCCTGTTGATAGTAGCTCTGCAAATGAGCACTGACACCATACTGAGCATCGAAAACTCGTGCACGCTCGACAATAACCTCGGATAGCTTATATCCAGCAGCAATGACTTCAACCACAATGCCAGACTTGGGCTTGGCTTCTTGGCTATCAGAGCTGGCGGTTTGAGCATCAACAGCAGCGGCAGCTTCGGCTTCCTTGTGTCCAGTGCTGCTGAACTGTTCATAATAGTACTGGACGTTGATCTGAGCATCAGCGATCACGGCGTTGGAAAGCATGGTGGCGGTCTTCGCGGCGGATTCTTTTTCAAACTGGATCAAGCAAACTTGAGTCTCCCCTGACTTTTGCAGCTCGAATTGGGCAAATTTTCCGCAGAACAAGAAAAACTCCTTCACTTTCTCCTCTGTGGCAGTGGCCGAGATGTTGCTAACATATACATACTTTGGAGAGGGGTTGGCGGGGAAAGTGATGTTGTTCCAAGTGATGGTTGTCATGATGAAAGTTGAAAAAAAGCAGTAGAAGGTAAAGTATTACAATTGGAAAGAAAGGGAAGCTATTTTTAAACCTTTGGAGAGCACGTGAAAATATTGACACTACACACGTGCAAAACATTTACATCCAAAACCACGCAAACCCCAGTACAACGCTAATTAGCATCACCGTGTTTGATAAAAAGATGATCACATGCTGCAGAAACCCTGCTATCAGCGATTGCGGCGCCAGCCTCTGAATCCACGCAGCGAGAATGTGTTCGCCGTCCAGATATGACACGGGGACAGCATTCAGAACAGCAAACGCCAGATTGAACCACAGTAAATAACTACTGATAAGATGATAATCAATAAAAATTACCTTATTAATGTTTCTATAATGAGTGGAAGAGAAAGGGGTAATTTATAGGAAAGAAATAGCGTTGTTTTTACTATTGCAATTAATCAATTAAACTAACTAGAAATTACCATCTTGGATAATCTTGAATGGCCAGCCCAAATGAATTAGTTGTAGTTCTTGATCCTTTTCGATGTATCCCAGAACGGTAATTCTTCCTTTGGGCTCTACATCATTCGGTACCAAACAGACCTCGCCATTCCTACAATCCGTGCTATCTTCACATCGTTCTCTATTTAGAGCAAGGACACTTTTAACATTCAAGCAATATCGCATTGGTGAATCCTAATTTATTCGCGTTATCCAAATAAACAGGAAAAGACTACATTTGTATCTCTTTCTTGAAAGCAAAAAACACTGGGATCTGGATCTTGACCGAGTGGAAAAGAGGAAGATATTTTACAGCATTCCAAGTTGGTTTTTTCTACATAGTTACAATATCCGATGCGACTTTTGCTGCTTCCTTGTTTAGCAATTATTCGGACAAAATCGGATGAATCATTCAAATGCATCAAACGTTGATCGTTAATTCGGTTGATTATTTGTCCTGGCATTAAATAAGAAGCAAGGGGAGATTCCTAAGGCACACTTTTTGCTTTTACCTTTTTCCTATCTTGTTAAAGAAAACCAAACTTACTGTTGCTACATCAGCCACCACAACACCATAGTCAATCTTTTCATAGCCAATTACTTGCCAAATAGGATTAAGGACGTGGGCGTAAAGGATAAAGGCAGAAAACATGGCTAATCCAAAATTATGCCAAACTCCTGCACTGGCAATTCGAAGTCGTGACTTTGGGGTAGCTTCTTCCAGCTCATCCTTGTCGAATTCCACAAATGCACCTGGATATATGATGAAGAGGAACCACCCACTTCTGGACAAAGAAACTCGCTCTCTACAGTATCATTATCAAAAATGTTTAGAAAAATGGTACGCCAGTCCGGCCAAGGCATGACCACTTTCATGTACAATTCCTGCCAACAAAATCACGCATAAAAGGTAAGGCAATTGATTTAAAGGAAATGTAACTCCTGGAATCTACCCTCTCTCACTCATTAACCCTTTTTCCCATGCACCCACACGCATTCACAAGCAATAATGCATACAATTGGGATAAGAATGGGTGACCATTCTTTCAAGCTAACGTCATTTCCTCCCTCGAAAAGGTCAAGAAAGGACCAAACTTCCATAAATAACAAAAGACAGCCTGATGCCAAAGCAAGCAATGCTGCCCATACTCCAACTTCAAACCAACATTTCCAAAATCTTGGTGCAAAATCAACAATTCGTTGGAATAAGCCATTAAGCGAGGTAGTTGCATAGGCCAAATAAAATGGAGCAGAAATGAACTCATGGTTAAGGGTGGTTTCTCCTTGTGGTGCAGGAAGTAGAGCAGTGGTATCTGTTGGTGTAGATGAGGAATCCCCTCTTCTGCGTCGTCGTTTCTTGGGACTTTTCAGCGAATAATATTAAAAAAACTTACCGCTGCTGCAACTATGTAATTTCCCGACCTCGCTAGCAAAGGCGTAAGTAGCCAAAAAATGAGCAATCCAACAAGTTGTTTCCATCCGCTTGTAGAAGAAGATTGCCAAAACGTAAGCATTTAAAGTGTTGTTTATGAAATGGAGGGTCAGGTGATGATAAGAAAATTCGTTAAGCGTTTATTATAAGGGAAGTGGAGGAATCATATCTTTCTGTTAACCAGTCACGTATAGTAAAAGCATTACAATTTCTGGCCAAATTAATCAGCATTACCTTGTCTTTCTCCGCAACGGACATTCTCCATTGGTCCAATAACCAGCTAACAATCTCGAGATGTCCTCCAGTTACCGCCAAATGGAGGGCAGAAAAGTTCTGACTGTCCACTGCTGTCACGTCCATTCCCTGATTTTCTACCAGCCATTTGACCAACGCCAGATTTCCCCCCATGGCTGCGAGATGCAGTGAAGTCCTGTTGCGTTCCTTGACAAGATTAACATCCATTCCACGCACATTCACAAACCACTTTACTACCTCCAGATGTCCCTTCCATGAAGCCAAGTGAAGAGGCAAACTGTGCTTAAAGTCCACAGCGTAAATATTGGCATCCTTTTCTTCAACTAACCACTTCAAAGTATCAAGATGACCTTTCAAAGCTGCGAGATGAAGTGGAGTATTCTTGAAGTTGTTGGTAATCTTGACGCTGACATCCTTCTCCTCTACCAGCCATTTGGCCAATTGAAGCTGCCCTTCATGGCAGGCATAATGAAGAGGAGTATTTCCTTCCTTGTCCTTGGCCAGCACATCCCCTCCAGCAACGTTGACCAGAAACTTCAGAGCATCAAATCTTCCGTAAAAAGCAGCAGAATGAACCGGTTGCCATCCTTTTACTTGCCTACTGCGCACCAAGCTCGCATCATGTTGTACCAAAAGCTTGACTACTTGAAGATGATCATGTTTAATGGCTTCGAAAAGTGCGTTATTTGCTAAATCGCCGAGATCTCTAGTGTCAGGATCCACGCCTTGTTCTAAGCACGCCTGCACTTGGCTTACATCACCCGAACGAGCGGCTTCGATAATGGATAAATCGACATTTTTCAATAAAAGATAATTTTCTTTGCAGTTAATAGTAAAGTTGTTGTTTTTGATAAAAATATCCCATTCTTCCACATCTTGTTGATTAAATTGAAAATCTATTAAAAGGGTTTCTTGAAATTCCTCCAAAGGTAGCATGCATAATGTCAGCAACTTGAGCGTTTGAAGCTTAATGCAGTTGACCAACTTGATAAGGTCTATTCGTTCAACGTTAAATTCATCATCCTCCTTCGAAGATGCCCACAAATTCTTGACCCTTTGCATCATTATCAAGTAGCTAAGGGTGGCTTCTAATGCAGCACCACAGCTGTTTGGATCAACGATCTTTGAAAGCACCGAGTTTGTCATTATAACATACTTGACCATAGCCTGCCATAGGTGAGGACAGTAGAAGACTTGAGCCTCAGCCAAGTGTTTGCATAAGTTCTGGCACTGTTTGATAACGGCGTCCATAATAAAGGGGTGGGGAAGGAGGGCGAAACGGGGGATTGTAATTATCGAGTGCTGGGAGTGCTGTGATTGCTGCGAGTGTGGGAGAAGTATAATTTTCTTTTTTTTACACGCTCCCACATTCCCTTTCAAGAAAAATAAATTTAGAGCACCGCACCTTCCTGAAACACTCACAGCCACACAGCACGCCCCACTTCATTTCTACAAGCCCCAATTTTGGCTGGTAGTATTGGTGATTCATGTATCACCGCATGCTGTATTGTTATTGATATATTACCTTTAATTAATTTTGGCCTCTGCAGATTGCAATAAATAAATATAATTAAATGTTTTGCAAATTCCAACATGAAGGCATCAGGTGATCCAGGAATCAACTCTTGAGGAGACAGACAAAATGACCTCTCCATATGATTTTGATACTGATCAGGGCTTTGAAAGCGACATTGAGAGAGAAAGCTTTATGATCATAGATTACTATGGCATATTGAACCTTCCACGAACAGGAAATTACTCTCTTGTGCGCGTTTTTCTAAATGTATGCATATATAGGCTACCGAGGACGATATAAGAGATAGCTATAAACGACTTTGCAGATACTTTCATCCTGATAAGCATCAATCTCCAGAAGCTAAACAATTAGCCGAAGATCAGTTTATTCGCATACAAAAGGCCTATGAAAGTAACCTCTTCCCCCCTCAAGCCCAAAAGCTCATCTCTGCTGTAGCGTTGCTAGATCCGGAAAAAAGAAAAATTTATGACGAGTTTGGAGAAAATGTCTTGTCGGAAGTATTTGATAACAAGGTAACGCTGCCCAAAGTAGTTATAATATGGCCCAGATGGGAGAAAGTCGTGAAGTTTTGCCTGATATGCCATTCAAGGTTTGTTATTTTGTTCCAGTTACTTCATGTTACAAGTAATAGAGTGATGTTGAGTTGACCTTAAATGCTACAGAGTTATTTTCATTCGAAAATGATTATGAAATCTTACCTCCTTCGTTCAACCTGAGAGTCGATCAATTATCACTTCGTCAAAATTACGATATCCCTGTTAGTGCAAATGCTAGACTTCAGCTTTCGGGCCATACGCTTATGCGAGGTAGTGCTGGTGGTGGAAATTTATTTACCACTCTGCATTACAGTTTTGCTAGAAATGTCTGGTTTGAAGTAATTAATCATTGTCAATACTGTTACTAGTAATTTGCTATTAGGTTGGTGGAGCATTATATCGTCCTCGTCCTTTTACTTTTCGCGCTGGTTGGCATCCCACCATGAATAGGTATCCACTTTTGGCTAAAGATAGCTAAACTAGAGTAGTTTTTCAAATGTTCAATTTACCACAACTTCAATGAATGGATTGCAACAGTTAAATGGTGCCCTTACTGTGGGCAGGCAAGTTACAAAAACAGGGACCGGTTATATGGCATATAAGATAGGAAATTGGATAATAAATCCAAGCGTTTTTCAAAGCATAGAACCTGGTGCATTGGCCATTGGATACAACGGATTGGGATTGGATGGAGGACACTTGGTGGAACTACAAGTACCTATTTATCTTTTTCCCAATAGGTATTGATCCAAATAGGCTGGAGTATCACAATCTCATGCAGTATATCAATATCGTTACAAGTTGCGAGGACAGAGCAATAATCATAGAATTCTTTTTAAATCAAGCTTAAGTACTTATGAAGCTATGAAAATCGCTTTTGGTGGTTCCCTTCAAGCAGCAGAACATCTGAAATTCGGTTATCTCCTGGAATATGGTTCGATCTCTGGCCTTTTATTACGACTTAGGTATTTGTCTGCATTGCTTAAGAATAGCTTACTGATATGATGATAGGTTTATTCGTGGAAATCAAAGACTTAGTATTCCCATAGTTTTGACAAAATCGGCTTCTTGGAGGAGTCTTTTATGGTCTACACTTGCTGTGTCCTTGTTGGTGGAGGGATTGGAAGCATGGTTATTGAGACCTTATAGGAAAAGACAACGTGAAAAGTAACACTATTATTGGTTTGGAGCTAATCGTCACTAGTTATATCAAGGAATATCAAGAGAACCATAAGGAGGTCTTATGGAAGGCTCAACAGGAAGCACAAAAATTTATTTCTCTTAATAGATCTATTGCTATTAGGCTAAGATCAGAAGAACAAAAAATTGATGGTACTTTTGACATTTAGCGCATTTATCCCCTAGGATTAACGGTTGAGGCCGCAATTTATGGGGCTCGAAGAAAGATTCAACAAATTTACGATAAGGCACTCAGCAAGCCAAAGACAATTGACATCTTTGGAGAATTAAGCAAAAAAGAAAAGGTTGCTGATGTAAGCGTAGCCGTGCAATTATTGGTGATTTCTTCGCAAATAAACATCCATGGCCAATTTTCAAAGGTACTACTACCCTTCATCATTTATGCGTTTATCCCTATCAACAGTCACAACTTCCTGGCTTTTACGATCCTTGTATGGGAG